>PVIH01003217.1:0-68506 GCA_004025045.1 Sigmodon hispidus | reverse complement strand
CTTGTATATCTTATTCAAGGTCCCTTCCCTCTTCCACCACATCAGGTCATTTAATAATATTAGGAATCTGTTTATTTCTATGGGCAACATTTTTTGTTTGTTTTCAACTGTGTCATACACCATTCTTTTTTTAATATTTATTTTTATTTTATATGAAGTGTGTTTTTCCTGCATTTATAACTGTGTAAGGGTATCAGATCTTGGAATTACAGACAATTGTTAGCTGCCATATGGATGCTGGGAATTGAACTCAGGTCCTCCAGAAGAACAGTCAGTGCTCTTAACCTCTGAGCCATTCTCCAGCCCCATCAGACATCATTCTTAGAATAAGAATATGTATAATAAAACACTAGAGTCTTATACAAAAATTTTAATCTATGTGGGAATTAAATTTTTAAAGCAAAAATACATTGTATTATAATTTCAGAATTCTAGAATGGTTTGAAAACCATTGGGTTCTGTGGTAATAAGAAGGGTTACAAGAGTTCAGGAGGACATAAGTGAAGACAGAAAATTTAGAAGAGATGCATCCTTTTAAAGTTTGGAAAAAATGTGTTGTTTTCTTTTTTGTTTGTTTTTGTTCTGAGATAGGGTTTCTCTGTACAGCTTTAGAGCCAGTTCAGGAACTTTTACTGTAGATCCTTTTGGCCTCAAACTCACAGAGAGCCTCCTGATTCTGCCTCCTGAGTGCTAGGATTAAAGTGTGTGTCACCACTGCCAAATGTCAAATGTTAATTTCAGCAGCAGTCTTCTAGGGAGCATAGACTCAGTATGAGACAGGACAAACTTCCTATGACCATGGGCAAGAAGATGAGCAAAGACTTTGGAAGAACAGCAGAGGCCACAGGTATAGTTCAGATTAACATGTTTGGATTCATTGTCAGTGAAATGAGGAACTGGGAGGTTTTGAACAGACCTTGAAAGAAGTATTCATGAAAAAGTTAGCCACTGAGACTAGTCAGCTAAGGGTAGATTTGTGTAGAACTCAAGCAATTGGAAATTATGGACATTGACCATTTTAGAAAGGAGATGTACAGTAAAACATGGTCCATTGAAAGTTGTTGTAGCATTTTTTTTTTTTTTTGGTTACTAAAGGAGAGAATTTATTTGGAAAGTAGGGTATTAAAAAAACATGACTCTAACACTTATTTAGCATATGAACAAATTAGAAAAAGTTAGAAACCACAGAAAAGGTAGACACTTTGAAGTTGGCTTAAAGGCTGGCTACATGGTGCAAACAGGTAGAACCCAAGATTATTTCATGCAAATAAGTATTAAGGGCAAAAGCATGGGGATGTTTACACAGCAGGCCACAACAAATATTTTAAAAATTTACATTAAGAAACTGTACTTAAATGGAAAAATAAATTATATAATTTACAAGAAATATTTTATAGGTTACAATAGGCTATAACTTAGTCTTATTACACATATAGTTTGTAGCACATCATACATTTTTACATAAGATTTAATATTAGAAAAATCCACACATAACAAAGCTTGGCCCTAACAAGAATAATGCAAACAAAATAAGGCAGCTTACACCCAAGTGGCATGTTAAATAAAATAGTGCCCTGATTTAAAAGATGTTCAAAATGAGAGAAAAAAGATACTTAGGAATTATTTTATTACAAGTGGGCAGAATTGAAAGAATACCTTTTTTTGTTTATTTTATTATTATGAACAAAGAAGTCACACTTTCTATCCTTGTATATCCTTATTCAAGATCTCTTCCCCCTCCCCCCACATCAGGTCATTCTTTCTTCCCCACAACTCCCCATCCCCTCCCTGGGCAGGCTGCAGGCAGTCCCAAGGTCCCATTGTCCCAATATTGCTTAGTTTAGCCTCCACTCCTGGCAGATCCAGATTTCTCCCCTGAACCTCAAGAATGAGTCAGGTGTTCCTCTATGGGGAGTGGGATCCAAGGAGTCAGTTCAAGGCGTTTCTGATCCCAAGCTGTTCATTGGTTGTGGTTTGCTGTTTGGGCATGCTCTGCTTTTTGTTTGTTTGTTTGTTTTGAGTCCACTAATGAGTGAGTACATCCCCTGCTTATCTCTCTGAGTTTGTGATACCTCGCTCAGGAGAATATTCTCCAATCCATCCATTTGCCTGCAAATTTTAGGATATTATTTTTTCTTACTGCTGAGTAGTACTCCTTTGTGTAGATTTACCAAAGTTTGTTAATCCATTCTTCACTTGAGGGACATCTAGGTTGTTTCCAAGTTGCTGTAGCTTTTGCACACATCAGTCCACTTCTAGTAGACTTACTAATTCTACTCACAATAGGAAGAAACTTTTTATTTCTAGTTTGTAAATAAGGTAAATCAGACTTCTTTCTGAAGTCTCACTATTCAAGCATATCTTCGTGTACAGTACTTTTTAGTATCTGTAGTCTGGCATATTCAGAATATTTACAACTATTTGATTTTAATCACTCTTATTTTTTTCTTGAGATGATAATAAAATTACATCAATTTCCCCTTCTCTTTGTTTCCTTCAAGTTTCCTCAAGTATCCTTGCGCATTTTTCTCCTTCAAATTCATCTTTGTTACATACAAGTATGTATGTGTGTGTGTGAGTATTCTTCAGTGTATAAATACAATATTGTCAGTCTTCACAATGTTAGTTGTATGTATATGTTTTCTGAACTGACCATTTGACATTGAACAATCACCCAGTGTGCTCCTCTACATCTCCCTTTTGCAGAATCTCTCTTTGGTGTGCAGTTCCCCATCCAGTTCTCTGCCACCCACATCCTAATTTCTATTGTTCTTCTTGTTAGATAGTTATGTTGGTGATACCTCATGTGTCGAGACCGACATTTCTAGAAGACCTCATCCCAAGGCTCTTATATCACTTCTGCCCTCTTTCCTTCTCTGCAATGATTCTCCAGCTGTAGGTGAAGGGATTCTGTGGTTGATGTATCATTTGGGACTGGGCTCTGCAACTTTGCAATTTCCTTGGTTGTGGTTTTCTCTAATGCTTTTCCTGACTGCTGAAAAGAGAAGTTTCCTTGATGAGAGATGAGAGCTACACTTATCCTGCCAGACCCTGGGTAAGCTTAATAGAGTTTTATAAGACAGATTCAGATAATGATTTTCTATGATGAACCTGTTTTTAAACTATCCATTGAAAAGAATGCATTAGGCAATGTCTACATTAGAGAGGAGGGAGACAAGGTAAAAAGGGGGCAGTTAGAGTTGTAGAAAGACAATAGGGAAGACAAGTGATTTCAAGGAAGCTGTTACTGAGAAAAACATGCTACACGGCTGTAAAAGGTGAGCAAATCAAATCTATGACTGCTGGGCTCACTGTAGTTGGTTCTAATATCCACCAGAGGGGGAGGGTATAGAAAAATACAGACGATAATTTCAGAAGTTGTGGATACAAGAAAGGAGATGTAAATAATCATACGAAAGTGTATTTTTAACTATAAGAAAACTTTAAATTTAAAATAAGATCAAATAAAGACATGTATGTACATGTGTCTATACATGTACCAGTAATAATGGAACAAAAACTCAAGAATTTGGGTATGAGATGGTACATGTAAAAAGATGGAAGGGGAGGAGAGAGGAAGAATGATATGGATACAGTGCTCACCCTATCTCAAAAATAAGATTATTATAAAAGATTTTAATTTGTTGCCAAGTACAGAAAATGCAGTTTTCTAAATAATACATTAAATGATGGGAAGAAGGTTAACATATTAGAGAGAGAAGTATTTCTGATCAGAGAATAAGAATGACAAACAGAAGAAACAGATCATAGGCTTTAGGCTGAACAAACAGTCCTTATTTCTCCTAGATATTAGATGTTCTCCATTAGACATTAGAACAAGTAATACATTTTCCCAGTCAACACTCTCTCTTCCCCAAACTACCAAATGAGCAAGTAAAGAAGATATGCAGTGTTGGCTGCTCAGTAAACAAGTCCAATTCTAAGTGGCCTCCAAGATTCACAATTTTACCAGAAACTTGAGTGTAAAGCCATATAACTTTGATTTTTTAACACTTTACATAGCAAAAAAAAATCATTATATTGCTCCTAGTTAATGATTCTTACATTGCTTGTTGATTCTTATACACAGTTCACATTTATTTTGTTTCCATTGAAGTTTGTATTTTTGTGTATATGTGTGTCAGTGTGTGTATATGAATGTATGTGTATACATGAGCATGTGTGTATGAATGCATATGTGTATATGAATCTGTGTATATTAGTGTATGTGAAGTGTATGAGAATGTGTATAAAATGTATGTGTGTGTATATGAATATGTGTGTGTATGAGTGTGCATAAAGTGTGACAAATAGGAGTCAGAAGAGGCACAACGGATAACATCTGCAAACTTAGCATATTTCACATGCAAGTAGTTCTAGTAGTTGAGATGTTTTTATTGTAGTCACAGGTCATGTATTATTGTATAATGGACTATTCTCCAATTCTCTTAGAATCAACCTTTAATATATGGGCCACAGATAAGAATAAGTGACCCTGAAAGTAGTCTATTTCATTTTGTGAACTCTGTGTAAGGTTACAGTAGCAACTGAATTTTCTGAGTGTCAGGGAAATTTCTCAGAGTGTTCCCAGAGGATGAAGTGGTTTAAACTTAGACTTCACAATGACAGTGTCTGCCACAGAACTGGCAGGTGTCAGAGCATGTGACAGGCCAGGCCAGGCAGGAAGGCAGAAAAGCATTGCTGATACAGCTGAGAGTTGAATAGGTTATTTGTTTACAGTGGGCAGATTATAAATAAATCTGCCATTTTAATCAAGGACACATAAGCACTTTCTCTGTTAAATGCATTGTCATTTCAATTGGGGTGAATGAATTGCACTAAGAAACTGTTTACTAAGTGGTATTGTATAATTGTCACTAATATTGTCCTTGGGTACACATTATACATGCAGAGTTAAACTATTTTGTGATTTGATTTTCTAGCTTGCTGCCCATTCTCAATAAATCCTGTAGAAACTGTTTTGTGGACAAGAAAATCAAAATTGGTTTGCTGGCTATGGGTTCCCACCCAACTATTTAAACTTTTGGGCAGACCCACTGAAGCTTTGCAGTTATGATGAGAATATTTAAGCAGAGAAAAGCAGAAAAACAAAAATGTTTAAATGGTAAGATTGGCAACTAAGCTAAAGAAGACTTTAAGTATTAAAAATTGAACAAACTTTTCTTGCATAGTTGCCTATATAATCAGCCTTTGGGTCTAAATAGGCTAAAGTGGGATGTCTTTCTGTATGCTGTGAAATATTATTGGATAAAAAAAGAACTGTTTTGGCCTATGGCTCAGGCATATGGCTCATTAGCTCGTACAACTTAACCCATTTCTATGGATCTATGTCTTGCCACATGGTTCGTGGCTTACCTGAGTTTCTTACATCTTCCTCTATATTGGAAGCTCACAGCATCTCCCTCTAACCCTCGTGGCTTGATTGTGAATGAATATGTTCTCTGATATTCCAGGCTGATTTAATTAACTATAAAATATATCAGCACAGTATAGTTTACCTTTGTATTTTTTTAAAGTACACTTATAAAATAGATTCATTTAAAATATTTGAGAATCACGATTCATATGAAAATAGTATGTTTAATATTCTCAAGCAGCTGTCAGGACAACAGGCTGAACCATCTTGGGAGGATAGTATTTGGAAGAAACTGCCGCATAGACACAGCTATTGAGTCACTTATGTGGCTGACCTGATTGCTCAAGGCACTCAGTTCTAATAAGATTCTTAGATATGTAAATTGGCTGATGGATGTGAGGAGCCCACCAGCAACTGGGATATTTAGTCACATTCAAAAACAGAATTTGCATAAGCACACAATTGTTTAGCTCAGGCTTCTTTCCAAGACACTTGGATTCAAACTCAGTCAACATAAATATTTTGTCTTTTCCTCACCCACAAAACATGGTTGCTGTTCCCTTTATGCTTTCTTATTGGAAGTGGTTTTGGATATTCAAATCAGTTTTTCTGGGCAGAAAGAAAAGCAAGGAATGTTGAGTTTTAGTGAAGAAAGCTTATTATTGTATGTTTTTTAGACTTTAAATATTCTGCACAGTATTTTTATAGGCAACATATCACAAAATGCTCTCATCTACTGATGAGAAAGACTGAAAAGGAACAAAAAAGTCTCACTATCATGTTTGAAGATACAATCAAAGAAATTTTGTGTTTTCCTTTATTTTCAATACTACATGAGTATATCTTCAAAGTTAACTCCTTTTTCCAAGATAATAATCCTTCTCACTCTATTATATATTTAAAGTAATTTAAATATGATCACTTTACCTTAAAATAATAAGGTATAATTAATATTACAACCAGATAATTTTTAATAACACATCAGTGAACAAAGCATGCAAAAAATCACGCTCTCAGTGATTTGCATTCCTCATTAAAACAGTCTATGTTCCTTATTCTTAACCTGTGGGTCATGACCCCTTTGGGGATTCATATATTAGATATCCTGCATATCAGATATTTACATTATGATGATAACAGTATCAAAATTAGGGTTATGAAGTAGCAATAAAATAATTCTATGGTTGGGGGACACTACAATATATGGAACTATATTAAAGGCTGAAATTCATTGGTCTATGGATTTTAATGACATACTGTTGCAGTTTTAAAAGTTGCTATGTGCTAATTTTAGGTTGGCTGTTATTGCGTTTCCTAATTTAGCATATTCTTCTTTTCCTCATTATTGCCCATGTGGTAGTGATAGATGTTAAGGTAATTTCTCAAATACAATAGACTTGAAAAAACTTGTTTAGTTCAAATGGAAAGATTGAAGAATTGGAAATTTTTATAGTAGAGGTGATTGAGAGTCTGTTTATGTTGATTCTGTTATCAGATATTCAAAAGCCATGCACAGTCATTCTCCCCAAATTTTGTGAGTTGTTGAAATTGGTGTACAAAAAACAGATGGGGAGGTGTTATAGTTTCTTTGCTGCTATAAGGAAATTCCACAGGGTTGTTTATGAATAGTAAATTTTATTTCTTATAATTCTTAAGTCTGTGAAGTCTCAGATCCAGGTACCAACACATGTTGTCTTCTGAGTTTCCTTCTTTCCAGGGTTGTCTTTGCTGTTCTCTTCTGACAGCAGAAGAGCAGAAAAGATGATTGGCCCTAGATGCTTCTCTTCTGCCCCACTATCTTCAAAGGTACAATGTGCTTCATCTTAAAAACTTCATGTCCCAAACCTCCTAAACAATTAGTCTCCCAGTCCAGCCTCACCAGAGATTCAGACTTAGTTTGACATTTGGAGGGGGCACAAACTTCCAAACTTATAATGGAGAGCCACTTTAGAATTCTGAAGGAGTTCAGAACAGTTTACTTGTAGAGAAATGTGTTTAACCAAGCCTTAAAAACATTCATAATTGTAGTGGAAAATTAATATTAATAGCTTTATTTAGTAGGATCTAAAAAAGAAAGATATTTTATTTTTTATTTGCTTCCTTGTCTTAAGTATCTTATAGTGCATGCTGAGCATAATTGACAGTCTCTAATTAGTACGACAGATTGATGCTGAGTATTATCAATTGTTTACAAGCTACTAAAGGAAATCATCATTGAAGATGTTATAAATATCATCTTCACCTTATTGATGATAAAAAATATCCAGAAGGCTTAATGCATGAAGCCATGAGAGAGTACATGACAGATCCTGGTTAACCAAAGCTTTGTAGACAGAATAGCAAGCTTAATATCCAGTATAAATATGGCAAAGACTTAGTGATATATGTGGAAGACATTTGCAACTTAGGAAGAAATGATGGATTTATTTTTAAGAGGCAGTCACATGAATAACTGAAATTGTGAACATACCAACTAATGCATATCAACCTGAATATAATATCTACATTCACATTTTTAAAACAAATGTTTCAGACAGAAAAAAAAAAAAACAAAGTTTTCTAGTGCAAAGATGCTATGAGTGAAAACAAATATTTTCTGCCCTAAGATTGGTGTAATAAACGAGTCACCAACCTCTGTCCTACCTTGGTTTTTAACTTCAATTTTTACAAATAAAACGATTACCATGTAAAGGATACTATTTTAATAGGACCATTATTAACCCTACTATAGTCAATGCTGCAAAGGCATATATATTCTGTTTAGGTCCATGTAACTCAAAATCATTTATTGTTCATTCTTTGACTAGCTATGAGACTCTGCAGTAAGTACTCTCTTCAACTATAAGATCTTCTGACTGGTACTGCAAACAATACTAATCTATGTCTACAGACATGACTATGGAAGTATGGTTACTCACATCATCCTTATAGTACTACTGTATGTATAAAAACTCTTACCTGATGGAGCAGTATAGTAACTCATAGAATTCACTACTGGTAAGCCTGTTTACAGCTGTTTGCCTTGTAGCTGGCATATATTATTATAGTACTATAAAATATACTCAACAAACTATGAGATTTCAGTTTATTTCTGGCCTGATTTCTTTGCTTATTATATCTGGTTTGTGACTGACAATTTCTACAACTTTCTACTACCAAGTTCTGCTAGGTAACCAAAAGAAATGAAATGGCTTGCATTGTTTTTGTATATTCTAGTGTGTCTCTGAACAACTCCAAGAGAAGTATTCCCAAATTAACAATTAACACAGGTTTTTTTTCATTTAATAATTATGCAGAAGTACACCTAATTTTTAAGTAGCAGTAAGATTCATTAAATATTGAAATATTCTGACATTTAAATACTTATTAGATTATGTACAGTTCTACATTGATTTAAGGCTAAATACATATTTAAGATGAAACATTTTATTTTCATACTGTCTAAATTTTATTATTTTTTATACATTGATTAATTTTTTCAGTCAGTGCATGATGCACAAAATAAGTTTGTATGATATGAGTAAGTAATTACTCTGATATTAACTAATATTTTAAATACTTAAGTAATTTTATTAATGTCATTGTGATACATTCAAAAGAAAAAGTAGAGGGTTTGTTTATTAATATGTAATAACATTTTAATATCATTCATCATTGCATCTCAAGGTTAATGTCAAAAGTAGATGTACTCTAAAGAAGTCAAATAAAAATAAATCTTTAGTCTAAACAGGAAATTAGAAAACAATAGTAAGATATGATCTCGGACTTTGAGTTTTGTTGTGATTCATTTTCTCCAAACTAATTCCATATTGCAACCTCTTCAGTTTATACATTTGTGGATCTTTATCTTGAGTGTTACTGATAAAATATGAAAACCACAAAATGCTTCTTTTCTTTATCTTCTTTTAATAAAAATCATATATTATCAGAGCATACAAAATTGCTTTCAGATTCAGTGGTTTTAGACACATATAAATACAAGTAATAATATACCTTCTCATGAAGTACCTTGTCAATCCATCTTTCTACTTTCCCATGACACATACATTTATATTAAAATTGTTTCATTAGTTACATGTAGAGAATGAGTTTCAGATTTTTAATTGATTTGACTTGAACAAAGATCTAGAGTTTTGAAAATTACTTTTGTATACATCTTGCCTTGAGAAATCATAGTTATAGACTGTTTTATTATCATTCTCTATAATTCAATTATTTCTTTTTTTCTTTTTTCTTTTATTTTATTATTATGAACAAAGAAGTCACACTTTCTATCTTTGTATATCCTCAGAAATATGAATGATTAACCAATCTCTATTAATTTGATGATTAAAATAACAATCATTTTAAAATAAAAACTATTCAAATGTAGACATAATGCTAACCATATTTATTTAAATAACCTTCTTTATGCCTCTTGCCTTGGGAAATTGTAGTTATACCTATTTATGTCTTTCACTTTTCAGTTTGTTATCATACTCTCTGATTTAATTATCCCTTTAGAAGTATGTTCAGTGAAGTTAGAGGTAATCCTATTATAGTCAATGCTGCAAATGACCATATGAATTATGAAATAATGAATTATTATTTAGAAATGTGAAATATGAACTTAGCCAATCTTTATCTGTTTGATGCTTCAAATAACAGCCATTTTAAAATAAAACTATTCAATTGTAGATATGATACAAACCATATTGATTTAAAGTATAGCCTGAGAAATAACAGGTTATAAGAATTCATCTCTGTTGTAGACATTGAAAGGATCATTCACATACATGCAAACATTCATGTGCATGCACACACACAGAATTGTGGTGATGCTCATACACATGTGTGCATGTTTGCCATAAGTTGATGTCAGTTGTCCCCTTCAGTCTCCCAGTCAGGACCCACCTGTTCTTGTGCTTTCTTTCTTTCTTTTTTTTTTCTTTTCTTTTGTTTTTTTTTTTCTTTTTTTTATTTATCAAGAAAAACAGTAAAATGAATTTAAAATGCTGAAAAGTTAACAATAACTATAAAGAAGATAAAAATCATAAGCATGACTTATCAAGGGTGATAATGCAAATAAAATTGCTACACATATATTTACTTTGTATTCAGCTTTCCCTCTGAATTTTTTTTCCATCCCTGTATATCCTTATTCAAGGTCCCTTCCCCCTCACACCACATCTTGCCATTTTTCTTCTCCGCAACTCCCCATCCCCTCTCTGGACAGGGAGCAGACAGTCCTATGGTCCAACTGACCCAATAATGCTTGGATCAGTCTCCACTCCTGGCAAATCCAGTTTTGTCCCCCCTCCCTCAAGAGTGAGTCAGGTGTTCCTATAGTTGGAGTGGGATCCGAAGGGTCAGTCCAGGGTGTTTCTGATCCCAAGCTGTTCAGTGGTTGTGGTTTGCAGCTTGGGCATGTTTGGCTTTTTTTCTTGTTTGTTTGTTTAGAGGCCACTAATGAGTGAATACATCCCCTGCTTATCTTTCTGGGATTGTGATACCTCGCTCAGGAGGATATTCTCCAAATCCATCCATTTGCCTGTGAATTTGAGGATATCATTTTTTTCTTACTGCTGAGTAGTATTCCATTGTGTAGATGTACCACAGTTTGTTAATCCATTCTTCAGTTGAGGGACAGAATTCCCTAGGTTGTTTCCATGTTCTTGCTATTACAAATAATGCTGCTATGAACATAGTTGAGCTAATACCTTTGGAGTGTGAATGTGCCTCTTTAGGGTATACACCCAGAAGTGGTATTGCTGGGTCCTTGGGGAGATTGATTCTCAATTTTCTGAGAAACCACCATATTGCGTTCCAAAGTGTCTGAACAAGCTTACACTCCCACCAACAATGGAGGAGTGTTCTCCTTGCTCCACATCCTCTCCAACATAGGCTGTGCTTTCTTGTTTTGAGGTTAGATCATACCTTCCTAATTGGCTTCTACAATAGAAGTGAGATTCTTATGTCAGGCCCTTGGTTTTGTATAGCAAGTACTTTTGGATGGAGTCTTCTCTAGCCTCTTTACTGTGTTTTTAATCTCCTTATTGTTCACCTCTCTTTTAAGTCTAATATTGAACTTCGGAGCTATTTATGTCCTTTATCTTTATTATATATTTATTTTATTATCCTCAGGTAATATTATTTATTATTTCTAGCCTCTTCTACTATACTGCTGCTGAAATTATATCATCAAATTGTACCCAAATTCTATAATTGTGTTACATCAGATATAAAACTCTCCTCATTAATTTTTTCTGTGTGACTCAATCCCTGTACAGTCTACAGAAGTCAAGTTATTTCTGTTGTCAACTCATTGGTATGAACTGTATAAACTTAGGGTTAATAAAATACGTTAATTAAATTTGATTTGAAAATCCATGCAAAAACTTTGAAATATGGACTAATAATTAGGACACATTAAATTTATATTAATTATAATGATTAAAAATATTGTCACTATTAATAATCATTGACTTAATTATAGATTATTGTTATTCATATAGGAATTGTTTCCAAGTAAACAGACATAATGTTATATATCGAATAATACATTTCAATTCCTGAAAATTTTCACACATATTTGACAGATAGTAAGTATTAATTTTATTTTATTTAATGTGGTTTTTAGAACAGCCCTGAGTAGGAGTGTTTCAAGTAGCATATAAAAATGCCTATAATTTACAAAGGCATTGTTCATACCATACATAAATCTGTAGAAAATAACTCAGACAATAAATAATATAGCTTTTTACAACAATTTTTACATCTAGATCAAACTGGATAGTTATAATAATTGGAAATTTTACCAAATTTGTATTCTTGTTTTATATTTTAACAGATTACACTTTCTGTAAAAAATATAATATTAAAAAGAATGACAATAAATCCTTTTTTACAAATTAAAGCAAACATTATGTTACAAAATCAAGATTTAATATAAGATCTATAAGGAAGACAATGAGAATGAAGTTTGTTTGTCCAAAATTAAATAAGCTTAAATCATTTTAAAGACACATATAAATGAAGATTCCTCTCCAGGGATAATTATAGCATGCCTTTCTGCAATATATTTAAAAACACTTTCACTAAAACACAATATATGTGCTTAATATGTTTTTATTCTGTAGTATTAATGCCTATTTAGCAATGTTTATTTGCATCAATAAAACCATACTTAATTACAAGCTAGAATATTGATGTGACCCTTTACTGGGCTTTCTTTTGCAGTAGGATTTCTTAGCTAATGGTCCCAGAAAACTCTGAATTTTTCTTTAATTGTTTCTGGTACATTTTCCCCTGTTTGTGTGAGTTAAGACAACTTCTTGGTGTATGTACATACTGAATTTTAGATCTCATGAGTTTGATCAATTACAACTGCTTTGCCAAAAATCAGTACATTAATCACAGTCTAAGTAAACTTTCACTAGCACAGCTGATATGACTGTTAACTTTTAACACTTTACTTTTATACTGGAATTCACTGATGAGTAGATACTGAATTGATTTTAAGCTTAATTCCCTTCTTGTTTTTGTTTTTTTCCATAAATAAATTTCATGTCATTTTACTGATTTGAATAGGTTCTAGAAAACTGTTAAATGTAGCAAAAGCCTATTTATTCTTTTTATAAAAAAGTAAGGAGAACCAATTTTATGTGTATTTTATAGGTATGAATACAAAATTTTAACCCTTAATTAAATTCACAGTAACTGGCTACAAACAAAATCCATTGTTTATTTTCATGTAGATCGGTATAAAAAGACCAAGATAACTGATTAAATTTTAATAACATTTGTAAATCAGTTATTATAAATATGACTATTACCCATGACTATTGTTGAGTAATATTTTTCTTTACAGCTAAATTCAGTTATTTAAAGAATTAAGAGCTGATTTTGCAATACAAAGTTTTAACCAGGGGAGTGAAGACATGAAGATGTAAGCTCTTTCAGGTTGACGAAGCAGTCTTAGTCAGCATTTGATAGTGATTGCTTTATACGACAATAAGATGTTTCACTTTACAGATATCATACCTGGGTGTGTATCACAGTCACAATGGGAACTTGTTAGAAATAAAAATGTCCAGCACATCACAGATATAGTAACAAAAATCTCTGGATAGAGAACCAAATTACATTTTATGTTGTAAGAACACAAACAGTTTGAAGGTATTTTAGAAGTGCTCAAACAATCAAATTTTTGTGGTTAAACTGGGAAGCAATCACTTTGTTAAAAATATATTCATGGTTCAAAGAATTTAGACAATTTTTATTTTTATTTTTTTTAAGTGCAAAACCGTGGTTGGGTCTTTAACTCAAAGGTAGTTCTTTTTCTGACATGGATGAGAACTTTGAGTAGACATCTGTCACAAAAAGCAGAAAGAAAGAGGGGAATGGAAGAGAGGAGAGGAGATTAGAGGAGAGAGGATATGAGAGGGAGGGGGAGGGGAGGACAAAGGAGGGGACAGAAGAAGAGAGGAGGGGAGGGGAGGAGGAGAGAGGACATGTGAGGATGGGGAGGATAGGCTAGGAGACAGGAAAGGAGAAGAGAAGGTAGTGGGGACAACTAGAGGAGGCAGAGGAAAAGGGAGGGGCAGGGGGACATTAGAACACTTTCTCTTTACCCAGTGTTGCAGTTTGAGGAAGTAGAATTCTACCCAGTAAGAATAGAAGCTTATAATCAGTGTCTCATGTCCTGTCCCTCCTCTGCTTCCTAATCCATGGAGCCTTAAGTAAGCATTTATGCCAGTCTTCCACTTCCTTGATACCCCTGACACCATGATGTACTGTATCTTCCACAAATGTGTGAGAATAAACCTCTGCTTTTTGATGATTCAGGTCTGATACTTGGTTTGCAATGCTAAGTTATCAGATTCAATTATGAAAAACTTTATTATAGTTTGAAGACTGTTTAACTTCATTATTAATTATGAATTGAGGCCAAATTCTTTTAAATGGTGTTTTGGAAGGTTGGGGAGTATTGAATAATACAACTTAACTTAATAAGAAATTGAGGAAAAAAATGCCTGAAAGCTTCAAGTCAAAGTTTATTGAACAGTTCTGAATAAGGATGTGTATCCATCCATCTATAGGTCCTGTTTCTATTTTTCTGTGCCTGGTGTTTTGTTATTCACCAAGGAAATTGATTTAAGATGACAACCATATTTTTATTAGTAACTGGATCACATGAAACTGAGTTCATATTTCTGAAAATTGTTACTAGGGAGCAGTGAGAGATATTTAGGAAACAAATAGGAAGTTAGAAGTAATTATATAACTTTGGAAATTTAACTGAAATTCATGATTTTATTGAAAGAATCAAGCAGACAGTTTCATATAAGCATATCTATCCTCAAGATATGTATAATATACTTGAGAATGTATAACTACTATAAATTAGAGCTAATATAGTCATATAATCACATTTGCAATGCCCCTGACGCTGGAGAATTTAAACTTGACACAAATCAATGAAATGAGGGTAATGACCTATATCTTGTTGATATATAAATACATAAATTAGGAATATGTTTAATAAAAGAGATAAGCTGTTTAGATAAGAGAATTCCTATGCAAAAATTAAAAAATGGAAATAATATTAATATGTTGCTTGCTGCATGGAAGTGAAACTTGAGTTTTGTTTGGAGAATTGGGGTGTGCCATGCAGTTTCTTCTTGACTGCAGTTTGACTAGGACAACATAGGATTGACACACATACACAAAAGCTGAAACTGGGTTGGCTTTGCTCACATTGATGGGGGGCACCTACTATGCATCTTCGTTATTGGGCTTGTTATTATTCTCCCATAAGGAGGGGTGGACATCTTGGGAGAGGGCCTCTGAAGGTCATCAGTGCCTGGCTGTAAACTTCCTGGAAGAGAGCACTGAAGATAATTTGTGCATATACTGGTTAATCATTCCTAAACATTCATGCTTGAACTAGAGAAAGGCAACATCATTCTATGATTTTGAGGCACTGGTGTCCTTGACATGGCAATGTCCATGTCAAAAACATACATTCACTCAAGACTCCATTGACTACCCACGGTTAATGTACATATGAAATAATGATGTAAGGTCATTAGAGACAGTATATATAAGAACACTGTGTAATTTAAGACTCTTTCAGCACAAATACTAGGATGGAAATAAAAAATACACTCATATGTGATATAGATGGATTTTAGTTTTTGTGCACATTATGTACAGTATACTTGTATATTTATGCATGGTTTACCTGTGAGTACATATGTATGTGAAATTCAGAATTTTGCCACTCTTCAGTGTAGCTGGACATTTTTCTCCTGGCAACAACTCCCAAATAATTGCTCAGAGTCTTAATATTATGTAAATGCTGTGGCAGTAACTCAATCATATTGCTTAATAGCTTTTGCACTGAAATTAACCCATAATTCATATTTATACTTAGTCATGGGCTTGTTACCTTTGCTCAGTTCAGCATTCTTACCTTGCTTTCTCCACATCTAGCTGGTAACAGCATCTCTGCCTTTCCTCTTCCCAGAATTTCCCTAGGCTGGTTGACCCACTTATATTTTCTGCATTGCTACTGGCACATCAATGTTCTATTAAGTGACAAATCTTTACAGTGTACAAGAGGATTATTTCACAGTACTCCACCATGTTTTTGAGACAGGTCTCTATGCATAGATATTACCATCTGGCTAGATTAGTTAGCCATCAAGCTCCAAAGACCTGCCTATGTCCATTATACCATCACTAGGGCTTAGGATGCATACAGTACAATACAGCATTTTATTTGAGTGATGGACATCAGAACTTAGGTCCTCATGATTGCAATGAAGCTCTTTACCTACTGAACTGTCAATTTAGCATATTATGTAGCGATTATAACACAATGGTCTAGAATGTTTTGTTAAAATATGAAGCATATATACTAACATTGAGTTTATATTTAGAACATAGAAAAACTAAAATATCCTAATAAGTATTTAAATCATAGAGTAGAAAAAATGAATGGCAATTAGAAGAACTAGAGACAAACCTCTTTTCAACTGAAGCTGTATTTCTTAAGGTTACAAAGTCTTAATTTGTCTTGAGTCTGTAAATAAGTAGAAAAAGAAATGCAGCATAACAGGTGCCATTATATGCTATAGTTTCCCCAATTTTTTCCTAAAGTTAGCATTTGATTTTCATATTTTGAAAAGACCAGTCTTTACAAAAAATTATTTCAGTTGTCCAAGTAAGGGTATAAATATATGGTTGCTTGGCTACATGTTGAATCATGGGTAACAATGGTAGCTAAAGGAATCTGAAAGCTGTGTTCTGGCAAAGGAACCTCCGGAGTACAACCTCTCTTGCTAGAGAGAGGAGCTTCCAGCCCAGAGACATTTGTGCTTAAAAGACTCCTGGGATTGCTGAGTAGATTAGTGACACAATAAAAACCAGCTTTCTAGATGAGATCAATAAAAATATACAAGAATAAGAAAGAGACTAGGCAAAAAGTTATGCTTGAAAATATAAAATCCCATTTTGAGGTAACATTAGGACAGGGGACTGGGCTAGAGAGCTGACTCAAATATTAGGAATACTGGCTGCTTATCCAGAAGGCCTGGGTTTGATTTCAGCACCCATATGGTACCACATCACCATCTGTAACTCCAGTTCCAGGGAAACCTACACTCTTGACTGGCCTTCTGGGATAACAGAAATACAAATGGTACATAGGCATACATGCAGAATAAATGCAAATACTATAAAATATAATATTTATAATTAAAAGATTGGGAAGAAAAAAATTGTCCATGATAGAAGACAGAATATTCACTGACTTTGTTAGTATCTTTATTCATGAACATTTTTTTTTTCTGATGGAAAACCCAGCCAAAGATTACATATTGGTGAAAAAAAAAAAAAAACCAGAGATATTTTAGGAAAGTTCATGTTATTGTGATAAAATGTGCATTGATACACTGTTGAGGAAATCCAAATCTTCCAGTTTAAGTCTTCTCTCTCCAAAGGGTTTATAGATATGGGGATATATGTATGTATATGCATATGAATGTAGTAATAAGCAAAAATAAGACAAAAATTAAGCCATGAATAAAAAACATTTAATTAATATTTTTAATGACCTTGTGATGTTTGGCAGCCACACATGCTAAGCCAAATGCACTTCCACTGATCTATACTCCTGCCCAGCAAAGATTTAAATAATTCTAACAGAGAACTTATTATACTAAGTGTATATCACAGTCAACTGCATCAAGTTTCACATGGAATTCAAACTATTTTACCTCATTTTAGTATTTCTATATTTAATTAGTGGAAAGTAGATATATGAATATTAGGGCTAAATTATCTAGTTTACTCTATAAAAATAGAATTAATTTCTGAGGCATTATCTAAATTTGAAAATTCCAAGGATTTAAAAAGAAGCTTTTTTTTGTTTGTTTGTTTATCTTGCTGCTGCCTAGGAACCTAGGAGTACAACCTAGAGCCTTTGATTCTTTAAGCGTTAAAAAAAAAGTTTGGTCTTGAAAGACATACTGGAGTACTTATAACTGAATATAAAACTATATCAAATCACTATCCTAGGATTTATAGACATCTATTGAACTAG
Organism: Sigmodon hispidus; assembly: GCA_004025045.1. Taxonomy (NCBI): domain Eukaryota; kingdom Metazoa; phylum Chordata; class Mammalia; order Rodentia; family Cricetidae; genus Sigmodon; species Sigmodon hispidus. The sequence goes on along the minus strand of PVIH01003217.1, from coordinate 50,540 downwards.
AGAAAAAGGACCAAGTTTTATTAACTACTTTCATTTCTGCCATTGAGATAGTAAAATTGATATCTGTAGATTCTCTTCTTTCTTAGTGGTGAGAGAAATGAAACTGTCCTATGAAGAAGAATATGTACAACCTTTAGATAGCAAAGGAATCTTTGACTGGAATGAAATATAAAAGTCCTCTGCACTGTGATCACCTTAGAGAATTTCTCATTAAAATATGTGAGTTGAACATAAGTATTTTATTGGTTTGGGCAATGAAATATAGTAATTTCAAAAATTAAGTGGCAGTATAGAAAAACTTTCTAACATCTTGGTTTTGGAAGTTACACAGTAAGGGCTGGTATAAAATTCTGCATAGATACAGATTTGAGTCAGGTGTATAACAAAAATAATTTATTTATAAAATATTAACGTCAAGTATTTGCTGTGTGTACATGCCCAAATTAGACTTATTAATGCTTACGATTGAAATTGAAGTGTTATTAATTTGTGAAGTAATTTAGGATATTCAGTTTTCTATCTTACAAGATATGAATCATTCATAATATATTTGCCAAAAAAGAAACAATTCTTGCTTGTAAATTTTTACTTCTGCTTTTTGAATTCATAGTTTTTTAGAGAAGTGTGTAAAAATGGAACATTGAGAGTTGGTTATACTTTTATGTCTAGATATCCTGCTTACACAAATGTCTACTTCTATAGATTGTCCTTATCTCAACAAAAATGAAGAAAACAGGAAGGAAAGTTTTTCTGTGTTCTCCACTGTTCCAATGCCCTGGAAGCATGTGATCATCTTATACAGAATGCTAAATAATCAGTTATGAGTTTTGTCATTCCCAAATCAATGTTTTGTGTTTGTAACAAATGGAGATTTAAAATTTGTTTGCTGTGGCATTTTAATATTAGCCTGAATATGATACATGGCCCAAGAATCCTGTCTGTACTTAAGGTTCAATACTATAAATTCTAAGTCCATGGTGGGTATCTTAAATAGAGTTTCTATTGCTGGGAAGAAATACCATGACCAAACAATTATTATTAAAAAATTAGAGTGGCTTGCTTACAGTTTCAGAGATGTAATCTATTATCATCATGACACTGTTCATGGTGAAGAGCAGGCAGATATGGTGCTGGCTATATTTTGACTTTTAGGAAACAGGAAGTCAACTGACTCACTGGGCAGTATTCTGATCATAGAAAACCCCAAATGCTTGTCCCCACAGTGTGACACTTCCACTATCAAGTCTGTACCCACTCCAACAAAGACATACCAACCAATAATGGAACTCACTATGGGATTATGCAGCCAAGTACATTCATACTACCATATTCTACTCTCTGATACCCATAAGCTTGTAACAATATCATAATGAAAAACACTTAGCCCAATTCAAATGTTTCCATAGTTCATCCCAATTTCAACAATGTTTAAAAGTCTCTTCTGAGATTCATCCAATCTCTTTACTGTAACTTCCTATAAAATCAAAATCAAAAAGATATTATATACTTTCAACAAATAATGAAGCATGCTATATATTAACATTTTAAAATTCAAGGAAGGGAGCAAAGTAGGAAAATACTGGAGCAAACAGAGCAAGACCACAAACCATCTGGATAAACTCAAATCTGTGTCTCCATGTCTGATATCAAAACGTTCTTCTGATGTCCAAAGTCATTCAAGTCATTTTTAGACTTCCACACATGTTTTTCTCTTGTGGTGGTTCTGTTTCTTGTTAGAAACTCTCCTGGAAAAATATTTCATAACTCTGACATCTCTAACATGTTGAATTCTCCAAAGTAATCTAGGCTTCAACTTCACATGTTCGAACAATGACCTTTCTATTAAGCCTTCATTCAGAGACATCCCTTACACATTCCTGGCCTCAATGGCTTTATTCTATGTCACTTTTCTTCTATACTTAACTCTAAAGCCAAAACCAAGTGGCCAAAGCTGACAAGTTTGGATGCTTACTAGGGCTGGATCATGACAGCAGGTTTCTGCCTTTCACAGTTTGGCTGCCCTAAAACTCGATATGTAGACAAGGCTGTCTTAAGACTCAGAAATATGGCAGCCTCTGCCTTCCTTCTGCTGGGATTAAAGTTGTGCCCCATTCTGTGATGCTCTAAACTTTAGTTTTGTTCTACAAGTTGGAAATTTAGCTGAGTGGAATCTTGCCTTAGATGTCCTCTCTCTTTATTCCATTTCTTAATGCAATAGCTTCATTTCACTTTCTAGTACAATTTTTCTCCTCAAAATTTACCCTGCTTAGCTTGCTAATTTTTATTTTAAATCTTTATTAGAGTTAACACTAATATCTACATAATAGAGTCTATACTAGGTTTTTTTTTTGAGATTTCTTCTATCAACAGAATTAATTCAAAATTCTTCACTTTAACCTCAGGCAGCTTCTTTGGGCAAGGACAAAAGGCAGCCACTTTCTTCATCAATGTGTCACAAGTATAGTCTCTAGGCAACATGATAAAATTCTCCTCCTCTGAAACCTCTTGAGTGAGCCCCCAACTATTTAAATAATTCTTACCACTTCTGTCATCCATCTACCTACTAGGATGACCCATTAGGCAATGCTTGAAAGCATCCTACTGGTTTTCTAACCCAAAGTGCTAAAGTCCAAATTTCTGGGAAGAAAAATATGGGCAGGCTTATTATAGCAATATCCCACTTCCAGTATCAGTTTCTGACTTATTTATGGATTTTATTGCTATGAAGAGGCACTGTGATCATGGAAATTCTCATAAATAAAACATTTTATTGAAGTAGCCAGCTTACAGTTTAGATAGTCAGTCCATGATCATCATGTCTGAAAGTACGGTGACATGCAGGCAGACATGGTATTGGCTGCAACTTGACTTGCAGTGAATAGGAAGTCTACTGACTCCTCATTAAGTGGGTGGTACCATAATATCACAGAAAACTGGGAGGTATCATCCTAATCCTAGGATACATCAGACTATCCCCACAATCCCACACTTCCTCTAACAAGTTTATACCCACTCCAACACAACCACACCTCCTAATAGTGTCTCTCACTATGAAATTATGGGGTTCAGTTACAGTTAAACTACCACAGAAAGTAAAGAAAGCCTATATTTAAGTTTCATGCACAGAATCTACAAAATGCCTGGATTATGGAAGACTGTTAATTATTGAAAAATAGTGGAAGAACAATTGATTGTAATATGTCAAATATGTGGGCAATCTCTTGAAAGGAGATTTTTGAAGTTATTTGTTACAATTTTTAGTTTAATAGTGAATTTGTTAAAAGATTATTGGGGAATTTTGAAAGATGTTGCAATAGTTATTTTTGATTAGTGAACAACTGTGAAGGTAGGAGTCTTGATTCCAGCTTCCAAATAACTATCCCATGGCTCACAAATGCCTATCACTTTAGCTCTGATAGATCTGTTACCCTTTTGTGATATTTGTGCACAAAGACACATGCACATGCACAAACCAATGTACACACATGCACATACACACACACTAAATTAAGTAAAGAATCATCTATAAACAATAGAAAGATCTGCATAAGTTTAGATTAATGATGTTACCTCATCAGCTACTATTCTGCATGTATTCCATATATTGATATAATTATTCCTCAAAATAAAGTTATGATATAGATATTAAGTTTATGATGATTTCATAAATAAGACAACAGAATATGTCTATCTTGGCAAGAAAAAAAAGGATATGCTTTTATAAAGCTACTCAAAATTATTAAAAATGCACAAAAAAATTTTAAGAATCCTGAATTCTTAAAGTATCTTGAACCCTCAGAGAATAGTTCACATATTCTAGTTTACACAACATTAGCAAAGTAAGTGAATCCATTTTACCTGAAAATAAAGGAAACTTTTTGTTAATGATATTCCTGTGAGTTCCTAGAAGGCTGTTTCATTATTTGATCCCTGCATGGGGTAAACTGAGTTTTTGAGGTTAGTGATCAGAAGAACACAGCACTGATTGAACAAATGTGACTCTCAGCATCCCAAAAGAATACTGAGCAGTGTGTCTGGTATGTAATACAAAGTGACTATTCATATGCTGAGAATGTTATTTATACTTGCAATTTCATTTTACTTATTCATACTAGCCTCAAATTTTCAAGTGCATATTTGCCTACATCCTGACTTTATCTTGAATTTAATTACTTTTTCAGGCAAAGGAATTGAACCACAGTTATTGGTCTTCTGCTCTCGGTGATGAACACTGGTGTCCTTATATTGATCTGCACTTTGATCTTGGCACCTGCAAGTAGGAGATGCTTGAAGGCTTTTCCAGGATGGTGCATTTAGAGACAACAGGGCTCTCAACTTTCTGTTATTATTGAAGGTGCAGTTTTTCTCTCTATTAAGTAGAGGGAATAAATGGCACTCATTTGTATTTTTAGCCAACAAGAATTAATCATCAATTGTGGATCCCAAGTCTGATGCAGGTCTCACTCAGCTGAAGTCCTACTACCAGCACTTATACAGTTTTCTGGAGTTTCTATGGCAGATTTCATTTTCTGTTCATTGCTTTCTTTTGCAAAAGTCACTTTCTTGAGGATGTGGAACTATTGCACCTTTTTTTCTTCTAGATTATAATATTGGAGCTGTTTGTTAATTTGCAAATCTTGGATTCCTAGGGTTTGCTCTTTTTTTATTTCTTCCAATTTTAGCCATCACAACTGAAGAGTACATAAACGGGGTCAAGTTCTTCATAATCCAGACAACTTGGATTCACATTTATTCTAGTATTTTTTTTTTATTCCCAAGAATTTCTTTTTTTAACCTTTTTCTTGAGGATTATTAAGAAGGTATTGGTCTCACCTAGTTAAACTAGCATAATCTTTCCATTTCCAGGTCTTTTTAATGATTTAGAAAGGTCTTTACTCCACTTTGTAACATATTTAGAACATGTAGAGGTTCAGGCTAATTTGTTAGGGATGATAATAGTGGTGTCAGTAATGCAATTGATGGAAATGTAAGTTGGCTTCTGCAAAGTGCCTAAATACATATATATTTTATACAGGATCTCAAGAGGAGTTCTCTCAGTGATAATTTTAGACAGTCCTTTATATATAGTTCAAATTCTTGAAACTTATCTTTTGTTGTTGTTGAGAGCAAGTCTAGCAAAGTGGGTCTTCTATTAAGAGCACAATCTTTCAGAAGACCTAAGTTTGGTACCTAGCACCCAAATCAGAGGATTCATAGCCATAAGTATGCCAGGTCCAAGAGACCTGACACCCACTTTTGGCCTGAACAGGCATCAAGACACATGCATCATAGAAAAATCAAAACACATGTACACATACAAAAGCAATTTAACTCTTTAAAAGCTTTAAAATTAGTTTTGAATTTTCATTATTTAAATGAAAAGCATTCATTTTTATTTTCTTCAGAATTTTGAACAATACAGACAACTTTACAGGGCAAGTACTTGTGGAGGGGAGTTGGTAAAACTATAAGACTGATAGTGAATCTGGTCTCCAGAAGCTGTACCCAAATGACATTTCCAGGGGATTCTGAAAGCCCCATGTGACATCTTCAAATGTTTGCATAATACATTTAGCTGTGGATTGCTAATTCACTTCAAGGTGTGATTAGAGGCCCATCAACAGCATGACTCCTGCAGAGTCCATTAAGCACCTTCCACCCCTTGGATCAGATGCCTCACTGCCACTGCATGTTAGGTAATATTGTGGAGAAATCTTGGGGTCATGCTAAGCAGCACACAGTTGCCATGTCTACTGATTTTTGAAAGCTGTGGCTCTTTTATCCAAAGTTTTTACTTTTTTACATTAAGCTATGTAAACATATTTAAAACACTTAGGGTATACTTTGATATACAAAATGTATGATAAATGTCCCACATACATGAGATAATTTAAAATGATAGGTTCTGTGAAATAATTAAGAAGCATGGGCTTAAAAGTTCTGAGTCTGCTGTCACATAGATTATAACTGTACTTTCTCTGTCTATCAGCTACTACCACATGAATTTTAAATGGCACATTCCATATCTCTTCTTGCTACATTCACTGAGTTACTGGCTAATGTGTTATGGTCAGAATGAAGAACTTTCTATAAAGATCATAATACCTTGTTGGGAATATTGCACCCACATAAAACACATGATTGCAAATAAAAATAACATCATGGAGTTAATTTTATATTTAGCATTTTATTTACTTATAAGTACAAATGAAATTTTTAAAGGACATGATAATTGAGAACAGTGATAATTGAGTTGTAAGCCTTGAACTAAGCTTTGAAATGTGTCTAGATTGTATATGGTTCAGAGTAAAGGAATTAACTTGACAGAGCCAGAAGCACTGAAATCCATGTACAAAACTATGCAGAGAAGAAATTACCATCACGTGACTTGGCCTGGTAACACCATTGACAAAAGCTAAGATGCTTAGACTCAGGAAGATTGAGAGGTGAAGCATGCTAGATATTTCAGGGATTTGCAAAATTAAGAAGCTTAGGTTAAACCATGTTAGTTAATTAGAGAAAACTAGTTTGATTTTAGTTCCTGAGCATCAAAAAGTAAGTTGTATGTACTATTAATTTTTCACACAAAGCAAGTTAGAGACATTTAACATTTTCAGAACTAGGTATAATAATACTGATATGTAGGTTAAAATATAGATTTTTAAGGAATAGCAATGGCAAAATGAATTAAATAGCTTACACAGACAATAAAATATGAGATAACTGGAAAATCAAAAAACAATTCAGTGTTTGAGTGATTTTGAGGATGCTTAGTCTAATTATGACAACCAAAAATAAAGTACAAATACTATGTCTTTGCTAATAAGTAATGTGATGCTCACACATATGATAGCATTCAGTATTTTCTACCTTATATTCAAAATATACTCTTCTGAGAACTTTTACAGTCAGGGTCAGGAAGCATTCATCAATTTCAAATGTCAAATGCCAAGGAAAATGTAAGTACACAATAAAAATTAAATACGGAAGTTAATTAAGAAGAATGGTTGAGCTAGTCCTCTTGGAGGAGTTAAAAACTGAAAATAGAAATAAAAACCAAAACATTAACAGAATGAAGTTTGAGAAATGTTCTAGACTGAAGCTTAAACTGATATGAGACAAGGTCCTTGTTACAGGAAGAACAAGGTCTGTTCAGCTCAAGTACAGAGAAAAAGAAGGCAAAGATGCAGCCAGCGAGAAAGGCTGGGATCTGAAACATTTATTTTGTGACTTAATGCAGGATTCCTTCTAGAAGGCAATATGATAGAATGTCTAAAGGACCAAAGTTTACATTATTTAAATCCTTTGAATGTGCAAATGACTCATCTGAGCTTCCAAAATCTAAAGGTAAACACACATTTACAGATAGCTGGCAGAATTTTGAATATCTGGTAATTAGTCCATTGTTCTTTCTATTACTTAAGAAAAGTCCTAGAATTCTACTTCTTTGCTCAAAGGTTGATTTGGTCATGGCTGCCCCTTAGTCTCTGAGACCGTCATTAAGAACTGTAATCGTCAAGAGTGGGAAAGCATGGATTTCTTGGCTTTAATCCATATTTATCTTTTTCATTTATTCTTCTGCCATCTACACATTTTCTTTCTTAATGTTAAAGACAACCTTGAAGAGGACCAACCTCACAGAGGTAGCCTATGGGAAATGAGTTTTGGTGGTTGAGGAAATCACTTTGCCTAGCTTTGCAGGTGGTGCATATGAGAAAGTTGTATCTGGAAAAGAATCACACCTTTTGAAAATAATTTTCTTGTATGTTTCTGTAATTATTCAAGGTTCTTGGCATTTTTATTTATGTATTTTGTTTTCTTTCCTCTTTTATTTATTTGTATTTTCCTCTTATTACAGGAGTTACAAAAAATGGATCTGACAATAAATCTCTTTTTTTGACAATAAATATTTTTTCATTAAAAAAAGTTACATATTCTAAATTGTGAAAAATTATATTGTCTTATTTTAGTTTATATCATTTGTTTTGTAGTTATTTCTTTGAGGATTTTAAATTGAATCACTTACTTAGGTTATTTTCTTTAAATGATCTTTTTTTTTTTCATTTCTGATATCGGAACACCGTAAATTCTTGGCCAAAATAGGTTTAATCAATTGTGAAAAATAAACATTTATTAAGTAAACAAGTAAGATTTTAAAATTATTAGGCATACTTTAGAAATTATATCTATAATAATAGCTATTTTTGAAACTTATATTTATTTTCAAATAAATTTTATAGGAATAGTTAGAAACATGGATATAAAGGAACATTCTATACAATTTCTAAGAACAAATGTGAATGCCTCTGTTTTTTATGGCTTTGTATTTCATTTCTTTTTCCCTTAATGGAATAATGAATGAGAAAATAACATGGAAAATAAGCCAGGAGAGAAGGAATGCTTCAAGGTGATCCAATGGGACATACCCTTTTTCCAATTACTGTGTAAAGTCTGTAAGCATTGATATGTTCAAGGTGATGGACTAAAGAGAAAGCCCTAACATTTGGTGTATTGATTCCTAGCATAATCCTGGCTTCTCACATCTCCTACTGGTGATGAGAGTCATTTATACATGTCTAAATCATGGTCAAAGGTGATTCATGGGAAATTAGGGAGCTTAAAATTTTTATTGTTGTGTGATCCAAATTAAAATTGTTTTGCCTATTCTGATAAGAAACAAGGTCCCATTTAATAATTTAAGTGCTTGGGATAATTTCATCATAACGTATTTTTATGTATGCAATCTCTTTTAAATTTTCTAAATGCTCTTCTATTGTGCCTCAGGTAATTTTGATTGAATCTAGCACACAAAATCAATATAGTATAACCATATTTTACTCTATGAATTTATGGTAAGTCCCTTTTCTTCATCCACACTGGTTTACTGTGCTGTTTCTTATTTTTGTTTGGATTTTCCATAACAACTTCTGTGATTGTTTGTCCTGCCTACACTTTTACTGACATGGTCAACTCATTCTTGATATTCATGTCTCAAGAAGTTTCCATCTTCCTGAACAGTAACAAGTTTGAGGCCTGCAGGCTTTAGGCAGCTGACATTGGCTAACAATAAGGCTCAGTGCAAGATTATAAATTGTGACATTTTTTGCTTTTGTTTTGTATAACAGTTACTCAATTCCTAATGTGAGCTTAGTACACGATAATACTGCTTCAGTGTTGCAATGTTAGAAACTGTACACACCTACAAGGTAACCTTCTTTTTCTTTATTTTTTGGTTTTTTGAAATGTAATCTCCTATACCCCAGGCTTGCTTCAAAATACTATGTAGCTAAGAATGACCTTGAATTTTGTAATCATTGTGCCTCTACCTCCCATGTAACAAAATTATAGGACATTGCACTACACCCAGCAAGAGATTTTCCTCCACTATATTAAAGATAGCTCTTTATTCCCTGTCTGCTAACACTTTATTTCCGGCTATTATTTTCCTGCTATTTTCATTATATCCCCATGCCTACAAGAAGGGCTTTATTAAATTATATCCTATTCCTACATAATAAAAAGCAACTTTGTTTCCAAACAAGCTGAGTAGTGGAAATGACAGAAGGCTAGAAGGAAATGACCATTTGAGTGTAACCAAAGCATACACATTTCCATTATCTCCTGGGTTTGTAATAAGATACATGAAGACAGCATGGATAACAACATGCCACACTGAGTCATATTCTGCAAAATTTATATAGTATATATGAACAATTTACTTTGGTTTTAATAGTCTTCTAAAGAATTATGTATTATTATTTTCATATATATATATATACAAACATATTCATTATATATTTCAAGTAGTTAAAAATAAAGCATGATTTGTAATTATAATCAACAGCAGACTGTCTCAAACAAAGCATAGGAAAGAAAGAGTAAAATTAATGTTTCATATAAAATTTGAAATTTGTAGAAATTGTTTGTGTGAATATATAAAATTTGTATAGTTATAGACATAAAAAGAATAAACATAATCTGAAAATCATTGCCTATCTGAATTACAATGGATTCAACATTTTGCTTGATTCAGATATTGATACTGATCTCTCCTGATAAGTTCTTGTCTCATAATTGTTGGAAGGAATCAACAAATGTGGACTCAGTTGGCATGGAAAACAATTCTGAAGCAGTAATGTATTTTTGCCATTAAACTCATGGAAATAATTCTATTTTATCTTTTCTTTCCAGTTGCCTGTTTTTGCTCCACATGCAATAGCTCTCCAAAGATTTGCTTCTCCTCAAGGCTATGACATATTGTGGGTTTTGTTTAAATGTGGTGAATAGATTAAAATCTCTTTATTTTAGTATTAACCTCACCAAGGTACTTTGCTTTATATAGCTACAAAGAGCAGACATTTATGCAAAATCTCATTTCGGTAGGTGAGAAAAAAAATAGAATGTAAGTGGAAACATTTGTTCATGCATACATCAGTGTAGAAATGTATTTGGCAAATATATCTCAGGCATAATTATTGCTCATTGTTTGTATAGCATTGCAGGGAGGTAAGGTATTATAAGAAGCAGATATCACTGAAGTGAAGCTGTTAGTCTCCATTATCTTTTATTTTAATGAAAATTACTGATAAAAGATGAATTTTAGTTTTTCAGGTATTTGTAAATATTTGTTAGATTCACTATAATTTTTTGACAATATTTCAGTTTTCTCTCACCCCTACTTAAGGAACTTCCTTATTTTTGATAAAGTTTTGGAAGGCTCATGTTCTGCTCAAATTCTACTATGCTAATGTGTAGATAATTCTGAATTAATCACTGATGTGCTAATATTATTTTAATCAACTGATATTCTACTATCTTCTAAAATCTAAATTTTCTATATCTTAAAACTGAATTAATAAATTAATTAGTATCATTTAGGTTTCAAGGACTTAACTTAGGTGTTAAGTCTTTATTCAGTCAACCATAATACTGGCCTAGTTTAAAACCTTAGTGTTTCTTTTTTAATTATTACTTTAAAGATGTTAAGAATTTTATTCTGTGCATGAAACTAAATACACACCAAGAAATATAGGAATTTCAAAGACTCAGAACTTTATATATGCCCAGACTGTGAAGTATCAAAAATTATCCTGGAATTCATGTTAGCATTTGTGCGAGGATACTACCAGGACTATAATAAAAAAATTAAAACATAACATAGCAAAATTTTGTCACAGTAATAGATAAGCCTAAAATAAGTGAAACAAATGGTTATTATTTTACAGATTCTTGGATTTCAGCTGAGGCATATGACAGAGTGCAGATCTATTTCTAACAAAAGGGCTGTTGCTTAGTCTGTGTTCATGGCAGTTGGTTATAAAATTGCTCATTTCATATCAACTTCTAAGAAGAGTGTCCTGCTTTATTTGTACAGAGACATGGCAAAACAACAAAAATGTTTTTGTTTTCTAGTGCCTTTTTGTTATTTAGACAGATCATGACTCAGTATAGTTTCCCTCCCAGTCTTTTCTGTTTATTCTTTTATTGTTTCTTTTTTACTTAATACTTTAATTCATTGTACACACTAACCTCAAATCCCCCTCTTATCGCTCCTCTTGCTCTCCCCCAACCTCCTCCTACTACAATCCTCATCCTTCTCTAAGTAGGTAAGGCTTCCCATGGGAAGTCAGTAAAGCATGGAGGACCACAAGAGGTACTCATGGATCGCCTTGGAATGGGGAAATAGATGGGATCTCCTGAGTAAACTGGACAGAGGGGAGGCAAACGGGGGGGGGATGGGGGATACAAACATGAGGAAACAGGATGGCCAGGTTATGGGAGGGACGGAATGGGAGAACAATGAAAGAGATAACTTGATAGAGGGAGGCACTATGAGGTTGGGGAGAAACCTGGTGCTAGGAAAATTCCCAGAAATCTAGAAGGATGACCTCAGTAAACAGACTGGTGAATACCTGAACTGTCTCAGAGCCTTCATCCAGCAACTGATGGAAGCAGATGCAGAGATCCACTGCCAAGGTCTAGGTCAACTTCCAGGAGTCCAGTCGAAGAAAGAGAAGAGGGATTATATGAGAATGGGTGGTCATGATCATGATGGGGAATCCTACAGAGACAACAGAACCAAACTCATGGGAACCACTGTTTATTCTTGAAATATCATAGGCAAACAAAATGAGCTTTTAGTCTATGTTGTTTGAAACTCAAAGGGTTCTTTGGGTTTGGATTCCTTGTTGCACCAGCATTTCTCTTTGTATTTACTTACATGAAAGTCCATTTGTTACTCAGATCTTCACACTAATGTATGTTAAAATGGATTTGAGCACAGAATGGATGCTTCAGGAACAAGAATAAACTATGAGGATTGTGACTACTGAGTATTCACTCTGCGCCCTTCTTGATAAAAAGAAACTGAACTATGGCAATATGGAACTGTAATATATTTTAGTGGTAAAAAGGAATGGAAAATATGTGTAGAAATGCTCAACAGGTCTCATTCACTTTGAAAATTCATTTCCATGTTGTCCTCTAGCCTCAGGCTACTCATATCACTTTTGGTGTTGCTTTTACTTTCTGAAGTGCCACTTTGGGCTCAGGCTGGGTAAATGCTAGGCATGTGATCTGCCCTGAAGAAATCAATGTTCCTTCATTTGTCTCTCATATTTTCTGTATTCTGTATTGCCACTGAAACTTCTCATGGTTTGTTTCTTATCTTATGTTTGAGCAGATGATAACATAATTCAGAACAAATATTTTCTCATTCTTGGAGAGTTTTGTTTACTTCCAAGTTTATTTTAGACCACTATATAAGCTATAGGAAGGCCACAATAATTTATTTTGGCCTTTTTGTACTGGGTTTACTTTTTATTTTTCCATTAATTAGTTCAATGTATAGTAAAAGCATAAAAAACATATACAGGAGATTTTATTATCTTTACAAATTATCTACTCTCAATATTATGAGTAATATTGTAAGGCTTGATGTTTCATGACTATTTTTACTTGTTAAGTTATTTTTTGTTCTGTATTCTATGAGAATATAATACTATTTTTTGAATGAAGTCAATTCAGGATATAGTCTAATAAGAGAGAAATATAAAGTTAGTAATTGAAGTAACAGATTTATATACTGGAACTGCATATGTACTTGTACTTAAACAGAATTTAATTTATAAAATGCTGTTGTTTTCAGTTAATATCTATTGGTTGAACAAATGTAGGAGGATTTTTTTAAAAAAAATAATGACATTATTTTAGAAATGTAGGACTGGAGATTTTATCCTCAGGATCCTATTCATTTTGCAAGTGTACACTGGTATTGAGATTCAGCCACTGGCTTTAAATAGACAAAATCTTTTTAATCATGAAAAATCTTACCTCTATTGCACTGATAAATGTCATGCTAATGTCATAAACATCTTGGTAGTTTACACAATGTTTTGTGATTTTTTTCCCCCTCTATCGTTGCTTATTTCAATATTCAGTTAATTTGAAGTAAAATTTTCCTCACTTCTTCTAATGTAGACCAGTGCAAATTGTCTTTATGACACTGCACAATCCTCTGCTGATTTGTGTCTTCTGTTTAACATTTAATTTAACTTCAATCTTTAAAGTTGTGTTATTTCATGGTCTAATTCTATTCCCCTTCATTTTTGAAATATCTGCTAATACTCTCCCTTGCTATTGAATACATTTTCTTCATACTTAAGGCTATTTTATTTTACCTATCAATGAGATTTCCCTAAACATATCATTGTTACCTTATGAAAATAGAAGTTATACTTATCTGCAGTAATTCTTAATCCAAAGGAAGATTTCTTTTATTATTTTAATCCTTAAACACATATAAATATTCTAAAACCTAGCTACTATATTTATTTGTGGAGTCTTCTGAATTTAGATGTATTCCAGTTTATTTACTAAAAGATATTCCATTATAGATATATTAAAAAATTCATGTTTTTATTTTTAATTAATATATCATTGAAATTTCATTGTAATTTTGATTCTATAATGATGTATAAGTATTGTTGTTTGAAATGTGTGCATGTTGTTTAGGGAGATTCTAGCAAAGTCACATTAATATGAGATAATCTTTCTAGTTTGTGTTAAAAGTATACATTTATGGATTAATGTAGAAATTCTTTTTACAGAAGATAAGCTGTAATTGTCCTCTAGTCTAGGAAATTTAGAGATTTACAAATGATGATGATATCTTAATCACAAATCTGACTTAGGAGCACAACATTACACTATGTCAAGATGACTGATTCTCTGATGTTCATCAACAAGTTTTGGCAGACTTTAAAACTGAAAGCATTCAAAATTATATATAGCTAATAGGCTAAATCATATAAGTCAAAATGATTCACTGGAGCTTTATGTTCATCTTTATTCAGCAAGCGCTTATGAAGATGACATGAAGGTGATGACCAAAGTAAATGACAAGTTGTGGCTTTTCAAGTGCTCATGGACTCACTAAATAGACCCATGTGTAAAGTGTAATTATACATATGTAAATGCAAAATGTAGCAGCAAGGATATAACACATACTGAAAACTTTCTCTCTCTATGTGGCTCTTTCTTATATTTTATAACAGCAACAGACATGAAACCAGAATAGAAATTGGTATCAGGAATAGAGTTGGTGTGATGAACCTGATCAGCAAGGTTGGGAAAGAAAAACCATTGAATGATGTGGGCACAGCTTCAAGATTCATTCTAGTGCCTTCTTGGAAGTCAATAATGATCAAAGAAATGTGGAAGATAAGATAACCTGTCCATTTCAATATCTTTTATACTGAAGTAAGGATTCCACCAGAAATAGTACCAGGGGACAGAGATGATATTTTAGCACAGCTGTGTGTGCTGACTGTGCTGTGCCTGAATAATAAAATGCAATTAATAAGAGATTAGTACCAGTAAAGTGACAGACTTTGCTTCATTATGATTGTTCTATTCCTCAGTTATTTCCTTTGGATATAACAATTTTAATCATTTAAAAAAATTTTATGAGTCTAAAATTAAGAGATTTAAGATTTTAAGTAGAATTTGAACTTTTGAAGTGTTGGAAGTTTTGAAGAACTGGGGGATTTTGGGAGTTGAAATATATTTTATAATATATATATTATGATATTAAAATGATTTAAGACTTTGGGATCAAAAGATACAAAATTGCAGATAAACGTTACATGATTGTGTGTCAGATTGACAGAGAGTAGATGAATTGTACTTGTGAGTTTAATGATCAATTTGATGCTGCCTTGAATGAGCAGATAATATGAGGGTCAGGTTAGTCAGTGGGTATATCTTTAAGATATTATCTTAATTGTTAATTCATATGAGGAGACCCACTCTGATTGTTGGTGGCACCATTTCATGGGTTTGACCCTGTAGTGTGAAATAGCAGAGAAGATGAATGAACAGCAAGATTCACTCAAGCAGGAAGCACTAGCCAATTCATTTCTCTCACTTCTTGACTGTGAATGTGATACGATCAGTTGTCTCAATATGCTGCTTCTATAATTTCGTTGCTATGAAAATTTGTTACCTGAAACTATAAAACAAAAGAACTCAATCCCCCAATTTGGCTCCTCTCCTTTTTTCTCCCCTTCTCTCCTCTCCCCAATCCAAGAACATTTTTTTATAGTATTAGATGTTTGTATTCTGATCTTTATCTATTTTGTATCTATGCTAATAAATGGACATTTAACCTCTTAAAAATAGTATAAAATTAAAATGCATACTGCCAATTGTTAAATTATATATTATAGATTTGTATTGATTACTGTGGTCAGGTATATGAGAGATTTACCTACTATATATTTTTTGGATTAGTTTCAGTGTCCTAAGAAATCATATCATAATGGAAAATGGTATACATAGAGGCTTAGCTGAGGAAACAATAGGCACAAAATTATAAAGAACATGAAATTTCTTTCTGCATCTATCTTTCCTACCAGTTAATAAGACACAGAGCATTTATATTTTTGATCATTGTAAAATAACTAAATAACAAAAATTTAAGTAAATGACAAAAAAGTGAGCATAAATCTCTAGCCCTTCTCATGGGATATTGTAGAATGACCACAGTCATGCTAACCAACATAATGTGAACAAGTGCCAATTTGCCAATTGCAGGTTCTGCAATTTGGTTATTTTGAGGCAAGAAGACCTTAGACAAAACTCCCACATATGAAAACATCCAAGTCTCTAAGGGAAGATGAAATGAAATCACATGAGAGATGTGATAGATTCTCTTTCTTGTTTAAACTTTTGAAAAATGCCTCAGAACACAAGACCTATACTTGAGAGTGTCTACTTAAATGAGGCATGATGTCTTTGATCATGTTACGTCCTATACTTACCAGCTTATGAATATCATTTGGAGGTTCAAGAACCTGTCCTTTTTAATAGTTATGTAAGAAGCTTTGTTCTACCATACGCATAACTTCATGAAGTTCTATCCTTTTTCAAAGTTCAATGTAGCAAGACCAATTGACCCTAAACTAAACTCTTTATAGTTATGACCTAATGTAACTATTTCTACATTTTTCTCAGGTATTTGTCATAAAAAATAAAAATAGGTCAAAGGTATATAATTTTCAGTGTATGGTATGACACAAGAGTTACCGAACAAATCCTTATTTACTATTCTTAACTGGTAAATAATGAGTGTTTTATTGCAGAATTTTAAAATAGCTCACATATTGGGAGGCAAAATTTAAGCCTAATTAGGACTCTGTCAATTACTAAGAAGAAATATTTCTATGAAATATATTAATATTTATTACATATAATAGAAAGATTTCAAAACTCTCATCTGTCTATGCATGAATGTAAAACTTAGAAATGGCAGTACAATCTTAACAGCTAGTAAAAAAATTAACTTTTTGAATTTGTTTAAGCTTTTAAAATAAACATAGTACATAGACACATGGAATTATAAACTGAAATGTTAACTTCTTTTATACTAGTATTATCCGTTTGATACAGTTATAGATATAAATAAAAATAGACAACAAAGAGTTATAATATTGTACTATCAACCAACCTGAATTTATCTTTAAACTGCCAAGTGAAACTGGAAATTTCTAGATTACTTTAAATTAAATCAATTAATAATACATCATGTTATAATGAATTTTTCATGATTTGGAAGCTAATGTTTTCAATTATTTAGCAATGCAAAGTGTAGAAAATTCACACACAAACAGTATGCAGGAGCTGATCTGTGAACTTTCTCTTTAAAACAAGATGATAAATTGCCCATTCTCTATCATATTAAAGTGGTGTGGTAATATTTTCTACTATGAAATACTTTTTTAGTACAGAAATCTAATTGGAACATACATAATAGGTAAAAACCAAAAAAATACATTTTATTTAAAAGTGTTATCCCAAATTCAACTATGTAAAGCAGAAAGGTGCATAAATAAATCAATGAATTACTCAAGTATATGTGTTTATGAATTTTAATTCTACTTTTATAATTATATCTATTATTTTTTATTTTAAATAAGAATTTAAGCTTAATTGTTAAGGATAAATCACTTATTCTTTTGATTTGATTCTACTTAACCACAATTCAGAGAACGTTTTGTTAGTGTCTTTGATGCTATGGCATCTGAAGATACTGCTGCTATTTCACTGCCCATTATCACTCCCCATACTTCTTTCCTTACTTTAGTTTGCTTTTATTTCAGTTGCATCTACATGGTGGTTTAACCTTATAACTGTCTCTTTCTACAGAATTTTATGAGGAAGAATATAAAACTTATACTTCATCATATTTAAAAGATCATGATTTCATTGCAAAGAAAGCTATTCATAGACCTCAACAAAAGCATGTTATGGGCATATAGTTAAAAGATGAGTTATTCAATTAGAATTATTCTTGCTACCTTGGAAATGTAGTTAGCACAGCATCATCACTCTAAACATGCTGTGCCAATGGAAAGAGCTGTAGTCTTTTATATAATGATTGGAGACGTTAAAATGAAATTGCAAGAGGAGTAAAAGCCTGTGTTACCTTCAGTGAATGTAAGTACTGCATTCTATCAAACATTAAAATAAAAAGCATGCCTGAGAAATTATCTAACTTCATTTCCTCATTCTCCACCTAAGCCAACTCTCCCTTTGGAGAGTTTAGATGCCTTGTCTCTGGCTGTGTTGTTAGAGAAGTCAAGAACAGAGAGAGAGATTTAGCGACATCTCTTAAAATGCTCACTGCAGGACATAATGATTCCATTCTCACTCACTCTAGATGTACAGTGAACAGGAAACAAGGCAGTAAAGCAACATGTAGCAAAAGGATAAGCAGAAACATTTGACCAGGGCTTACCCAGCCCCTGGAACAGTGAAGGTGGAGATAAGGGCTTTGATTTAAGCTATTTGGTGCACACTTACTTCATAAGATATTGAATTAAAAAAAAAACTAGAAAAAAGATTTAAAAGTTATCTTAAAGAGTTAAAAAATAAACAGCCTTATTCTGCTGACATAGCACAATTAGATATTATGACCACATCATTAGTGGTCAGGTATAGTAGGGAAGATTATTTCCAAAGTTATTAGGTATAGAACACCTACTCATTTCTCTTGGACAGGAGGAAGTCTGCTATAATAGGTTTCTGGCAAAGACTTTCCAGTCTAGACTAGAGGTTTGCCTGGCAGTTCAGCAGAAACACTCGCAGTCACATACAGATACACAGATGCTTGTAATGTTTTTATGCTGATTGACATAGAGCCCAAGCATATAACTTGCTAACCCCTTCATTTGAATTCTACCCATTTTGTTCATCCATGAAGCTCAGTACCTTTTCTCAGAGCAGCGTTTCAACTTCTTTTTTCTGTGTCTGTCTGTGGCATTTGTCTGTGCTCTGAGATGTTCCCAGAGTTTTCTTAGCCTTGTAGCCCCACCCACACTTCCTGTCTACCTTCAGCCAATCAGCATTTTTATTAAACCCATAGATGGACAAATATTTACAATGTAATACATATTCTGCTACAGATGTCCAAACAGGGCAAAGCTGAAATTTGCTGGAATGCTTTTCTAACTGACATCTTTCAGTTCGGAAAGATACCTGAACAAAATAATTCCAAATCAGTTTTTCATTTTATAGCTTAATGTATAGAACATCACCATGAGATTTTTCTTAGCAAATTAAGACAATTTCTATAAATATATATTAGTTTGCTAGTACATACAAATAATAAATTAGAAAATAGCCAGTAACCTAAGGAGGATCAAAATTTTCACGAATGTAAGTCACCCTCTGCCTCATTATTCCTAGAACCTGTATCTTGCTGCAGTATGCTGCTTCATTGACCTCTTGATTTTGTTAAGCAGTAGCTGAAGAAAATCCACAAGTTCCTTTGACCTATAAGAAAACAAGAATATGTTACCAATTAAAAAGGATTTGATTCCAGCCTATCCTGGCTATCTATACCTATCTATATCTATATCAACCTATCTAATTTTCTTTAATTTCTTCTTTCCCATTCCTAGGATGAAAGGGAACTGGTGTACATGCACAAGCATATTTTAATCTCTTCATTTCTTCTTCCTCTCATCTTCTGCTCTTTCTTTTTTCCTTTTAATGGCAATGCTCTGTTTTGTTTATTATCAAGTGGTCTGAGAGGAAATACTGGATCTGTGAAAACTTCCCCTTTGTCCATTAGTGGCATGCTCACTCAGCTCTTGTCTTTATGTTCCAGCAAGTTATTTTGCTCTCATTGCTTTAACTAAAGAACCAATGACATAAAAAAATCTCTTGTATATCCTGTTTTAATAGATAATTTTAATATTTTCACTTCTAATTCTAAAAATCATGGACAGTGTTTTTGCTTGTTTTGGTTTGGTTTAGTTTGGTATGTAGTGGTTAAATGTAGAATGAGTGATTTGTCCAGTATTAGGAGTAACTGGATAGTTTTCCTTCAGGTTAAGAATTACATTTTAAAAAAATTTCCTGTTAAAATATAATCATGTATATATATATATATATATATATATATATATATATATGTATGTATATGTACATATATCATATAGTTTTGTTCTTTCTTCATGGATAAACCTAAGCTATATTAATTTGTAGTATATTTCAGAGAAGTTATACTTTAATTATTTTTACTTTCATGATCAGTGTTGCATTACTCAATATAAATATCTTCCTTAATGACAATAAATATTATCAGTGGTAGATTAAAAGGCTCAGAGAGTAGAGAAGCTTACTGACAAAGCTCATGACCTGATTTTAATCCTCAGGACACACAGAATGGAAGGAGAGAACTGTCTCTTCCAAGTTCTACTCCCCATCTAAGCACATTAACTTTGTGATTCTCATGCTCAGTGCCCTTCACATTCCATATAAGCTCACGAAAATAAATGCAATGCAAGTTTATGAAGAATGACGTATCAAAATATATTGACTACCATTTTTCTTTTCTGTTTTCTTCAGTTACTTCGAGTTGAAAAGAAAGAACACCTCAATCAGTTATTCAATACCAAATTGTCACTCCTGAATACATATGCACAAGTAACATTATATAGAATGATTAGCTTGTGTATATATATATACATACAATAATAATTAATGATTAAAAAGGCCATGAATTTGAAAGAGAGGAAAGAGAGATATATGGTTATATGGAAGATTTCAAGGGTAGAAAGAGAAGGGATAAATATTATATTATAATTCTAAAAATATTAAATGGTAGATTTTATATAAGCTATTATATTTGAATTATTTTTATAAACTTTATAGAGAATGTAAATTTTTAGCATCCTACTTTTCCTTTTCTTTTCATCCTCCAACTATATATTTGCTATTTTAGACATCAATCAAAGCAAATTGAATGGGAACATTAATCACCATAGAATTAAGGCTAAGTTACAGAAAAACATCATAAATAAATATATATATATATATATAATGCAAGGTATACATCAAACCACAAACTGGTAGTCAAATCTATTTTCCCTGAGTTTAACTCCCAGCTATAAAAAATGCTCCCACCAAACACATTAACATATTTTGATATGTAGAAAGGAAAAAATAAGATAAGACAGAATACTTGAACCTTAAATAATCATAGGAACACTGAAACACGACTCATGTTCCCAGTGTGAGCACAGTGAAAATTTTTATTAGTTAACTGGAACACACTTATGTATAATTTTGTAAATTATATTTGAGACTTATTTATGTAACAAGTTACTGCAAATATTTAGATTTAATTTAGCCTCCCTCTTATATATGTAGGTTGTTTTTATTATTATTACTTCAGCTACTTTTATATTCTGAGAAATAAAGATATGTTTATTTAAATCTCTTTTAAGTAAGATAGAACTATTTTCTCCAAATCTATTCATCTGTCTTTCTCTAGTCCTCAATATGCTACTGAGTCTGTTTTTTTGTTTGGGTATATGTGGTTTCAGGGACATTTCTGCATGAAACCACCTATAAGAAGACTTATTCATCAGCAAGAATAATTATCACCACCAGCAGTAATTACTTGCCTTGAGTACTTGTCTAGGGTAGGAGCAAGGAAAATCCCCCCTTTCTTTGTTATAATAATTGATACAGCCATTGTTAGAATTGTGTTTATATAGACATTTATAATAGAAGTCTTCCACAGAAAGATTCCTGGTACTCCAGCTCTTATAATCTTTCTTGATGTTCCCTGATCCAGTGATGCCCAGTAGTGATGTAGATTTACTTACTGGCCCAAGCCTCCTGTCATCATTGATCTCTGCATTGGTATAATTGTGGCTTTCATTTAATTTGTCAAGTTACTGTAAAAATAGGCCTCTTTGAAGAGGTGTAGGAGCTACATATTTGTGTAGATATGATGATAAGATTTATAATGTTGTGAGAAAGTGTGCTGATGTAGCAAAGTGGTGGTAATAGATGATTTTCTAAGGTTCATGACCTTAGTTGCCCCAAGAATTTGTCTGGCTCTGTGTACAGGCATGATTTTCTTCCAGTTTGTTTATTCTTAATTGTGTGTGCATATGTGTTTGTATGTGTGTGTGTGTGCTTGTGTGTATGTGTCTGTGTGAGAATATGAGTAAATGAATGTAAGTCCAGCAGAAGCTAGAGATTTTGGGTGCATTGGAGCTAGAGTTGCAAGAGGCTGCTAGCTATACCACAGGGATGCTGGAAAACAAATTTGGGTACTGAGCAAAATCCCAGATACTCCAAAGTACTTTCTTCATAAAGTTCCATAACTAATATTACAGAGTACTTTTTTCAAAAATAATTATTTTATGTGTGTGCTTTGCTAGAAAAGAACAGGAAGGGGTATTAGATTACCTGCAGCTGAACTTTCAAAGTTGTGATGTTTAAATAGGGTACATTGAACTGAATTCTGATTCTCTGAAAGGACAATGAACACATTAACCATTAGGCCATCTTTCAAGGCCCACAAAGTTTTGTAAAATAACTACCTGTACACCATTTTTCAGTTGACAGACAATAAAAAACTGGATAAAACTGTTTATACTGATAAGAGCTTATTGTTTGCTCTCAGAATAAAAAGAATTCCACTATTGTTGCTTTATCTCTAAAAATAGAATTCATGAGGTTCTTAAGTCAAAGGTTACTTACCCTCATATTTTATTTTTGGTGAATGGAATTAGATAACTAATTCCTAAAAATAAAAGTGTACCAAATATATACTATACAACGATATGCATGATAGTTGTTCCTTTGTTAGTCAGTATGGAATAGCTAATTCTAATGTGTCTTAATCCTGTTTTGCTATAGTATCCATTAAGTAACAAATATAAGAGAAATACTAAGGACATTGTTTCTCTAAAAACTTCATTTATGGAAAATTACGTTATATCAATGAAAGAGCATATTAAAAAAATTAGTTTACCAGAAAGATAAGCAGTGGATGTACTCATTCATTAGTGGACTTTAAACAAAAAGTAAAGAACACCCAAGCTGCAAACCACAACCACTGAACAGCTTGGGATCAGGAGGAACTTAAGAGAGATATCTAGGGAATACCCTAGGAAGAAAAAATAAAGAAGATCTCCTAAGCTAATTTGGAGCATAAAAGTTTGCAACCAAGAAGAGGTGAGAACAAATCACTAGAGAATGAGATGATTAAGTGAGATAAACAACAAGGAGGGAAAGAAAAAAAGAGAGGGAGATCTACATAGAGGAAGCAAATATAGAGTTGGAAAAAGACCACCGTGTACTAGGGAAACCTCCAAGAACTCACAGGATGTCCCTGGCTAGGTCTCCAACCAATAGTGAAGGTATTGCCTAAACAGGACTTCCCCCATCATCAAATGAATAACCACCCCAAGTATCATCACAGAACTTTCATCCAACAATGAACAGAAGTAGATGCAGGGATAGATGGCTGAGCACTGGACTGAGTCCCTGGTCCAGATGACAGGGAGGGGGTACCCTATATGAGCAAGGGGATAGGGACTATGAGAAAAATTCTCACAGTGATGGCTGGCTGGAGCTCTGGGGAGCTCAATGAATCAAGAACAGACACTTGGGAACCATCAGGAAAAGGAACTAGGCCCTCCAAGGATAGGCAACTGTCCACTGCCATGGTCAGTATGTAGAGCATCAAGGGGAGGGTTCAGACTCTGTTTCTGTGCATGCACTGGCACCTTCGAACCCATTACCCAGAGGAAGACCTAACCCAGTCTGGATATTAGGATAAGGAAATTGGACTTGCCTGGAGTGGATGCTCAGCTAATCCATCTTGGGACTTCTTGTGCTTTCTTGAGAGGGGATTGTGGGGTGGGAATGAGGGAGGATGAAGACTGACTGGGAGGGGTCAGGAGGGGGAAGGGAATAGGAACAAGAGGATACATGGATAATAAATGAGACTTTTCTTTCTCATTTTTAAATTTTTGTATAATAAAGTCTAATATACTTTGGATTAATCCATCAACATTTGTAGCCAAATGCCTTTCAGCAGCTTTAACTACTTCATTTATATTCAAAAAACTTAAAGACAAGACAATAATATACAGTATCCAGACACATTTTGTATTTTTCATTTTTACGTGGCTTATTACTATTTCTTTTTACTCTATTTTTTTATTTTATGTGAATTGGTGTTTTGTCTACATGCATAACTGTGTAAGGGTGTCAGATTTTATAATTACAGACAGTTGTTAGCTGGCATGTGGATGCTGGGAACCGAACTCAGGTCCTCTGGAAGAACAGTCAGTTCTCTTAACTGCTGAGCCATCTCTCCAGCCTTCTATTTCTTTTCATAAGAACTTTCTCTATTCTTTTTCTTTTTTAATTTTCTCTCTCAAGCCTACATATATTTTAAACATACCCTGAGCCATTTACAGTTTTTTTTTTAATCTGTCTCTACTGTATATGTCTTATCTTTTCTGTTTCCGACCACCTTTTGCTTGTCTAGGGTGGCTGACCCACACAACTGTATTTCTTGCTCTTTTTGATCACACCTTTCATCTGCCAAGGTTTGGTTTAAGGATTAAAGGCTTCACTAGGGTGGCTGCCTGGCTCCATTCAGCTCCTAATCTATTTCAGGTTTAGCTTTTTAGCTGATGTATGGTTAGGTCTCACAATTACCATTTTGGGGAATTTTAGGGTCCATATAATCATCAAGTAAGTCACTGCCATCTGCTGCTCATTAACTCTATTTAAGTATTTGGTAGTAAAGCGTCTTAAAAGACTCATGAGTTTTTTTCCTCTAAGGCTGAATCAGGGAAGTCTCACTTTAAAAAGTCATACCTCTGCTTGACTCAAGCAAACAGAGCTGATTCAAGAAAATGTTGCTAAGAATCAATCTTTGACTTTTTCCCTTTTGCCAGGGAGACCAGAAACCTTAAATACATCTTATGCAGCTTATTTCTTATATGGAGTCTTTTGTGAGGCTTTGGGACCCATTCTTGGTTTAAGATGCCTGCCTCTGACCCGCCATTTTAAAATTCAAACCTCAACACCAAGGCGTCTCTGTACTATGACCCACTCAGAGAAACAATTTGAAAGCCTCTTTTGACTCTGTATCTGTGCTCTGGAACCCTATTTAAGCTTTCTCAGGCTTTATGTGGATGTATATCATTCACATTGAGCAGCCATTTCTTGTAAATCGTTCTGGCCCAGACTTTTTGGGCCTAGCCTTGAGGTTCAGCCCCCAGACCCGCAGTTTCACAGTCCCACTGAGTCACAGAATCACAAAGTGTAAACTGACTGACCTACGGTCCAGGCATATAACTTACTAGCCCTGTCATCTCAACTCAACCCATCTTATTTAGCCATGCTCCGCACCTTTTCTCAGTGCAGCATTTTAGCTTCTTTCCTTTGTGTCTGCTGCTGTCTCCTTGTTGTGTCTGTGGCGGTTCTCTCTGACGTCTCTGCCTGGCATGTGTCTGGCATCTGAACTTTTGGAAGTCTTAAATGTTATACAAAATAGATTGTAAATGAGTGTGTCTACTCTATACTAGATTTTTTTTAACATTTAAAAAACTTAGTTTATGCTTGAAATGGCATTATTTTGTTTAGAACTAGGATCTAAAATCTTTCAATAATGTGTTCAAAACATAATCTACATTGTTCAACTTCTCTGTGTGTACTATTAGTATTAGATATTCATAATAAGACCTAATTCACATATACTTTTGATTAAATGGATTTTAGCAGACATTTAACACAAGAATTACGTGCAGAGATCGCTTTGTCTATTAGAAGATTAACAAATGCATAAGTGTACATATAATTTCATAAGAGCCTATTTGGTGCCATCTGAATTTTATACTAATAAAAATCACCATTATGCATTAATTATGTCTAAAAAATTGAATTTTACAAGCTATCATTAAGTTCTACATCATCCCAAAGTAATTTAAAATTAAATTAGTACTTTGTCATTTTGCACATTTTTCCAAGAAAATTTCAGTTCTTGTATATAGAAGCAGGTCATTTTTTAAAAAGTTGAATTGAAATAGTCTATTCCACAGAAAACTGTCATTTAAATGCATGTGCTTAAAAAAGATCTATCACTCATGGGTATAAAGGTGTTCTGTATTTGTAAGAATCAAGGCTTGTCAAGAAATAGTTTCTGTCAACCTGTGGAGCTGGGCAAGGAATCCATGCTGATATTTAATAGTTCAAATCAGCAGGAAGGCAATGGGATACTGTGGGACATTGCTAGTTTCACAGTAATGGTCAGAAAAAATATCTATTAAATAGTTGGATCTCTTCCAAACAAGTGGATAAGTATTGAATTTGATAAAATGATTCAATAAACAAATGCAAAAATTGCTTTTCAAGGTGACCCATACTTGTGAATATATTTATTTATTCATTGGTCATAACAGTAAATGGATCCTATATATCTAGACGCCAGCACTGTTTAGGTAGATAGGTATCCTTGCTCTTCAGAAGACATGGTGCCCATTCAAATCAAGGGTCATTCTCATAACAAGTCAAAAGGAGCCTCTTTGTACTATTTCATAAGTGAACCATTTTTAATTAATTTTAAGTAAATTTATTGCCAGTAATATTATTTATTTTTTCTCTCATTAGTGGCATGAATAATGTAAATTAGAAGGAAAGTAATGAGACAAGAATAAGATAACGGGACTATTAAAGTTTGATAAAGTTTGTATGTCATTTATTAGCCCATCAAGAATGTCATAACACAACTGGTTATTCATATGCACTGAATAAGGTCTACTTCAATGAAACAATGACTATCAGTGTGGAATCACTTGAAGTGTTGCTTTATTTAAAAAAAAAAAAAAAAAAAAAGCAAATGTATCTCATGCTTATTTGGTCAGTAAAATACGGATGATATGACCCTTATGTTATTTAAAAGGTCCACCTGCAATTTTCTTCTTCACTACCAACAGTTCCATATTGGATGCCATATTTTGAAATAGAAGATGTGGGGATACAAACTGATTGATGTTGGAATCCCAATGGTAGTTAACAGAATAAAGAATTTGGCAAGTTATTTAAATAAATTTGTTTAAAGCCTCATAATTTGTTTGTGAAACATTCTAAAATAAAAATAGAGATGAGACTGTGCCAAGAATATCATAGTTCCAAATAAAAATGTTTACCTGATGTTGCCTTCAGAGAATCATATTGAATTCTGCTTTTTATTAGCTGTAAACATGTGATTCTATTAAGGTTTTTCCTTTAATTTCTACTAGTTTTTCATATTTCTACATCTAATTACCTCTCACTGAATTATTTTGAAACTAGCTATGAAATGACTGTTATATTACTATGAAACTATGTCCCACATATTTGTTTTTTCATTATGAGTAAAGTCATATTTTTATCCATGTATATCCTTGTTCAAGCTCCCTTCCCCTCCCACCCTTTCCAGTCACTCTCTCCTCTCCACATCTCTTTATCTCCTTTCTAGCAAGGGCAGGATGTCCCATGGTACCAATATGGCTTAGTTCAGCATCCACCCCTAGCAGATCCACTTTCCTCACCCCAACATTAAGACTGGGTCAGGTGTTCCTCTGGAGGTAGTGGGATCCAAGGTGCCATCCCACATATTCATATGTTTGTATCAGTGTATATATGTACATGTATATATGTACATGTGTATATATATATGCAGAGAACATCTTCAAATTCAGGTTTCTTATACAAATATCTATTGATATGATAGTTATAATGCTTATTTATAACACATGTTGTTTCTACTATATATTATACATATGTATTTATTTACACATATGTATCTAAATTGCAAGAAAATTAGACATTCTCTTTTTTCTGAGTGTAATCTCAACTGACTTCCAAGTCTCTTCCAATTATACATTTCTAAGATAGTTCATAACAAGACCTGGTATCAGTCCCTCACTTGATAAAACTTATATATGGATTTGAACCCAAATGTAACTAGAGAGAAGTGAAGGAATGTGAGGGTGAGTTTACATATTTCTTCATGAGCCTAAACCTGATGGAGCTCATTGCAGTTCCTCTGGTAGATTCACTGGACAATGAATCAACTTTTCAACATAGATTAAAACTCCTTGCATGCTTGATCTGTATTAACCTCTCAGGTCACTGGGGTACCATTTAGGAAATTGCATTTTCTCTTCACAAATGAGATCAAGGCTACAAAACAGTTGTTTAATTTATATTAGGAAATAAATTTCCTGTTGAGCATTTTTTTCCATATCAGAAACACAGTTGATATCTTTAACAGTAAAGTGATGATGGACATCGTGTAAAAATGATTTTCTTTATATGGTTTGATAATCTAGAATCCATTAAAACAGTAAAACAGAAGTGAATGAGTCTAAAAAAATTAGGAAAGCTGTTGCTATCCAAGGTTGTACCAGGAAAGTGGAAAGAAATAGGTTTGTGTGTGGATGTGTTTGTGTGGAGGGCTGTATGCCTGTGTGCATGTTTACATACTTGTGTATTTGTCAGGGTTTGCAGGAAAAAGATATTTTGGGAAAACATGATAGGGCACTTTAAGAGAAGCCATAGAAGAACTATCAAGCATTCTCCATAACATACTTTTGAATAGGAGTTTAAATGACAGACTTTTCTTATAGGGTATTTTTCCTCTCCATCACTTTAGTGCCAGAATGTCCTTTGGGAAAGATGTGTGGCTTATCTCATTGTCACACCTGATTATTTCAGTAGAAAACAACACACAAAAGGAAGGGTCAGGCTGTTTAAATGACAGAAGCTGAATCTAAAATGAATAGCAAGGTCAGAGTTATATACTTGTGCTGCTAGTTTCAGAAAGACTAATTGGACCAGATGTGTCTATAACAAGAATACATGAACTTGTAAAACAAACTGAATACTGGATTTTATGGTCAGCTGATTGAATGTCCATATTGAAAAAGTTCACAATCATACTCTGACAACATGGCATAATAATCAATCAAAAGTCAAGAGAAGAAAGACCACTTTTACAATGTTATAGGATCAATAGGCTTGGAATATAGTTAGTAATTTAGGGAGATAATTTGTAGTATCCTAAAATGATGTCATTATTTAATATGGAAAAACTTATTGTGAGCTACATACTAAAATATCTTGCAGGGGAATAATGTGTCTGGGAATTCTAAAGAAAGGAGAGATTGGTATACATCATTCTCAAAAACAACAAAACAAAACAAACAAATAAACAAAAAACTGGAGTTCACTCCATTTCCAGGGGAGATAACATCCTCTTCTTGTCTCCAATGGTACCAGTCATAAATGTGACGCACAGTCTTATATGTAGGAAAAACATTCATATACACATAATACTGAATACTTAAAAATTATTGAGCCACAGAACAAAAGTTATTTTTTGTTGTATAATATTTTGTTTGTACTCAGATAGAGGTTAGAGCCAGCCACTAGTTACTCACAGAGGCCAGGCAGTAGTGGCTCACACCTTTAATCTCAGCACTTGAGAGGAGAAAAATAAAACAAAACAAAACAAACAAAACAAAAGACTTCATCACTTGTAAAAAGGGCCTTTCTTTTTATTCCCAGTTTGTATTTCTGACTTAATCATAAAAAAAATAAGGTGTCTTGAGGTGTGTAGACTTACTTCTGGTTCTTTAAATGTGCCGATCAACATTCTGAGCTTTTTGTTGTTGTTATTTTGGTTTAGGTTTTTGGCTTTTTGTTATTTTGTTATGTGTGTATATACTGTTTTTTTAAATTACTGTAATGTTTTAGTATAATTTAATATCAGGAATGTAGAAACCACCAGCAGTACTTTTATTATTCAGGTTGTTTAGTTACCCTGGAGTTTTTTGTTTTCTGTGAGATTGTGTTGGGATTTTGATGGAGCTTCCATTGAATTTGTAGACTGCTTTTGACAGGATGGCCATTTTTACTATGTTAAACCTACTGATCCATGAGCATGGGAGATAGTTCTTTCTTCTGCAATATGTTCATTTTTGAATTAGAATAGTTTTCCACTTGCTTGGTTAGAGGTACTCCAAGATATTCAGTCTATTGTAAAAGTGGTGTTGCCCTGATGTACCTTAGTCCATTTTTCACTTATATATTAGAAGACTACTAATTTTTGCAACTTAATGTTGTATGAAATACTTTGCTAAAAGTATTCATCAGGTGTATAAATTCCGATAGAATTTTCAGTATCATTCATGTCTACTAATATATCATCTGCAAATAAAGATGTATTGATTTTTTTCCCTTTTTAATTACATGCCCTTGATCTCCCACAGTTTTCTTACTGATAGCTAAGATTTCTAGTATTCTATTGAAGAGATATGAAGAAAGTGGACAATTTTGTCTTATCCAAGATCTTAGTAGAATTGAACATTGATAAATATAGTATATAATATAATTCATATATTTCAAAATTTTGAGTTACTGTGACAACTGAGTTGTCTATTTTGTTTTCCATAAAGTGTATTCAGTACATGAATTATTCTTCTTAAACATACATTTAGATATCACAAAGTTATTCTATTATGTAGTTCCCAAAAAATGAGCATAGCAAACTATAATCTTTCTATTTTAAATATGTTCAGAAAATCTGATCTTTCTCAGCCCAAAGTCACCCCACTAACTGTGGTTTCTTCTTGTTCTTAAACAGAAACATGATGTATATTATAGAAAATGTTGGCTTATTTAAGCTCTACAAATTTATTTTTGTCTTTCTGCAGTGTGTAATCCAAATGTATTGGGATCCTTTTTTAATGCTAGCCTGGCTGTGCCCTTATCTCTCTTTGGTCCTTTGTACTAACTTACTTCAATAACCTGAACCAGTATTCTTTTATCTGTCTACCACTGTTTTACCTATTTTATATATATTTAACTTTCTCATTCCACAAAATCAAATAAGAATTAGTAATAATATTTATAAAATTAAGAACTGCATAGGACACACATACACACACATGCACACACACACAGAGGAGAGAGAGAGAGAGAGAGAGAGAGAGAGAGAGAGAGAGAGAGAGAGAGAGAGATACATTCAGATTTAACCAAAAGCCCTTGAATTGTATATTGTAACATCTGGCAGCTTTTCCAAAAATAATTGCTATTCTTTCATATTATGTGCATACTAGGAAATACATTTACAATGTATTTCTTGTGACAATAAGTCTCTGGGGCATATTTAATATGTGTGTATATATATATTATTCATTATAGGTATAATACAAGTTTTATATTCAATTATACTCATCTTAGGTATTCATTATTCTCTGGGTTTTCTCCAGTGCCATTGCAAAGTCTGATTGAGTCCTTCATAACATAGATTTATACATAAAGTGTCTATTGATTTTTTTGGTTTTAATTTTATACTCTGATTTTCTCAAAGATATACATCTTTGTGTGTCCAAAGCAATATGCTAGTGCCCATAAACATTTCATAAATGAACTCTATAGAACCACATTTTCCTGTGCTATTCCTCAGAAGCTAGCAAAACACCAACATGTATTGTACTGTGTTTTATAGAGTCACATTACTTTTATTGAGACCAAAAACTGAAGCAAGAACATAGAATTTTGGGACAAATTGTTTTGAACATTTAGTATAAACTATATTGATGTAGTTCAAATTTCTATTTATTTATCTTGTTTTACCAAAACTTTCTCATGCAAAAAGGGTTCTGAAAAATATATAAATTGTATAATATTTTATGTATAGTATTTACCAATAAAACAAATGTTTATAAGTAAAGAGAAATAATGAAGAATTAGACAGACTCCTGAAAGAATATTCTTGCATCACCTGATTAGTATTTTGGCCTATTTTCTACTAATGTAATGAGTAACTGAGATACTTAATTTACAAAAAATTAAATATCTAATACTGAATTTTCAGTCATAAACTGAACAGGCCCATTTTGGAAGGAGACTTCTGAAGAGTTCAAGGTGGCTATCTTGAGGTGTTCAGGAGACACTATGATGCTTACTTCATGTCAGAGGTTAAATGGAAAAAGAATGAAGCTAGTACCTCTAAATCGCACTTGAAAATACCCCTAAATCCCCAAGGACCTTTCAGGAGGTGCTACTTCCAAAGTTTTCATCACTTTCACTCAGCAGTAACAGGAGGCTCCAATTATATCACAGTGCTCTTCTAAGAACACTCATTATATCTTTAACAGAGTATAGCATTTCATAGTACTCTTCTTGGAGGTGATGACTTCATATCCACCTTCTTCTCTAACATCTACCATGGTTCAAATGTGAAAATTATCACAAGAACAATCACAGGTATGGCCACTGAGGAAGCATAAATTACTTTTATTCATTTTTTGATATAATATTTCTACAGAGTTGAAATTCTGCAGGAACAGAGGAAAGGTGCAAAAGTGGCTGAAAGAATAAATTTCCAGTAGAGTTCAAAAGCAGTAATTAAAAAAAATAAGCACCAGATCAAAGCAAAGATAATAATAAGGCTTTAGACACATTTTCTCCAGTGTGACTAGCAACAGAAATAGACCACACCTCCTTAGTGGTAAAAAAAAAATGCAAACTGGGAAGAATGATTGGCAATAGGGATAATTTTATTGTTACTTTTACTTTTCTCTAAAATTGAAATTAGCATGCTTGTAGGTAGAGCAATGTTATTCAAATTAAAAAAGAAAAGAAACCGTGGATTATAGGAACAGATGAGCAAAATTTGGAAGAAAACTAAAAGAAATACAAAAAGAACAGTTTTCAGTATCTTGATTTTAGCCAGGGAAAGATAAATATTCTTGAGATTTCACTGACTCAAAAAAAAAAAATCACTAATTATTGACACTGGAAGCTTCAAAGAAGGCTGGAGGTAATGTTAGAATAGAAGCTTAGTAACCAGAAGAGGAAGGATTATACTTCACCGAGCAGTTAGCAAAGGTGTATCAGTTGCTTATTTATTACCACTTACAGGGACACATTTGCCCACTAATGTGTTATGCTGCTCTGATGGCTGTTTCCTATTAATCTGAGAGGAGGGGATTATTGTGGACACTCCACCTGACTGCTGTTTAAATATAATCAGTAAATGTTAGTACTCCTTAATTCAAAGGATCTTCTTAAATATCATTAGTGAATGTTAACACTCCACATTGCAAATGTTCTTCTTAGCAATGCCTGTTCCATATGGAAACCTTCTTTGGGTTGTACATGGGAAGGCATTTCTAAACCCATGTTCTTGTTTCTGACATCCACAATGTATTCTGGAAACACTTCTGACGTTTAATGCAATAAAAATATGTTCAACTGACAGTACTAGAGATTACAAGAAATTGAGGAAAAGGAAAGGATATTTTATTGCATTTTAATATTATAAAGATATTGTGGAGATGCCATCATTGAAACCATCAAAAATATAATACTGAGCAGATAAGGAAGTATTAGTAAATGGACTTTAAAGAAGATAAACTTCTGCAAATGTAAAGATGACAAAGATCAGGAAGCTTTGCTGGATAACAATATATATATGCATATATTTATATATAATGTATAAGTATATATTTCTGCTTTATACATATACGTACATTTGCATTCATGATGTATATATATATGTATGCCTATAAAAAAGCTCAGTCATTTTATAATTTTAGGGCATTTGAAGAAGATACAGAGCAATTCCGTGTTATGTGAAGAGACATTTCTCCATCTATCATGAGTTCAGGAAAAGAAGAATATAGTAGTCATTAAAGGTCATCCACATGATCATTGCTGAACAATGATTCTTGTTAAATATCTACCATCCACATGACTTAAGAACAGTTCTTATCAAAGTTGTTTAATTATTGCAGTTGTATCTACTACAAATCAATTTGACTTTAACACACTGATAAAAATTAGTGGAGACTATTGCACGAGTTCTATTTGGTATTATCATAAAACCTATAGCCAGTTCTTGTGGAAAAGCTGAAATATCAGAGAAACAAGGAATAAGCCATAGCCAGTTCTCACCCAGACAACTCCTCAGGCCAAACCATCCTGTCTCCTTGAATTTTCGGGCTGACAAGGCACACAGGCCAAAGGGAAGGAGTTCTGCCTTCTCCTGCCTTATATTTCTTTCCTTCCCAGGTATTTTACTTTATTGTTCAATGTTCCCAGAGCTATGATTAAAGGTGCATGCCATTGCCACCTGGCTCTGTGTTCCATTGAACACACAGATATCCACAGGATCTCTGCCTTATAAATTCTGGGATTAAAGGCATGAGTCACCATTCCCTGACCTTCCTAGCTTGGCTTTGTCCTCTGATATTTCAGGCTATTTATATTAAACATACCATCACAGGAGACAATTCTACATACCCTCAAATTCTAGATTTTCAGTAAATACCTTAGTGAGAACAGCATAATGAATTATTAGCATGTAACTATCTTTTCCAGTTTCAGAGTTTGTAAGCCCCTATTAAAATAAGAATATTGACCTGTTATGATTTCATATTTAAATAAATATGAATACTTTACTGTGAGATACATATGCAAGATATATCTTACATTTCCAATTACAATTAATGTTAATATTATGAAGTTGGTGATATGGTCTCAGTTTATATTTAATCCTATAAAATAAGGAACAAAGAAGCCAGGTGGTATTTTTGCTTTAGTAATCAGTACCTATTTAGTAGAAAACATTAAAAAAAAACTTATAAGCTCCATCTGCCCAGATACCTGGTTTACATCTTCCCATATATGCAAAAAATTCACATTAAAATTCTGCTTGAAGAGTCCATTACTTAAGACCAGTACTTAATGTACTAATTTAACTTATTATAATCCTCTATAGAAATGGTGAGGAAGGAGGTCATTATATTGCATAGTTTATGATGTAGTGAATACAGGATGTAAAAATAATTTCTGAAGAAGTTTTTTGGCAGTCCAAACATAAAACTACATAAGCCATCTCTGAGATTTAATAAGAACATCATCAATTCTTGCAGTGTTTAAGATGGTATCAGGTTTTAATAACCATCAGAAGATTGAGACACATGACATTATTAGTTTAAGACTTCCATTTGTTTGCTATAAAAATCTGGGTGAAACTTTGTCATCAATATGGGCACAAGTTGACCAAGTAGCAGAGAAATAAAGATTGTCACTTTGTGATGCTTTCTGTGCGTGACTTTTCTTCTTAGATTTCAATGGTAATCTTTACCATATTGGTTCTAGCCCTTTGACTCCAGAACATCAGTCCCCTGGCTTCTTAGATTCCCTCTGTGTCATCAATAAGATTCTCCTTATTGATGTTCTCACATAAATTAAGTTCTCACATAAATTCATAACACCAGTGGATGCAATTTCAAATTCTTAAATCAGGAAAAATGAAGGTAATAAATTAATAAAAGTCACTCTCTAAACCATGGTTCTCAACCTTACTAATGCTATTACTATGTAATATAGTTCCTAATTCTGTGGTGACACCCAACCACAAAATTATTTTATTTCTACTTCATAACTGTAATTTTGCTCCTGATATGAATCAGAGTATAAATTTCTGATATGCAATCTACCTGATATGCAAACTTAAATGGCTCATAACCCACAGGTTGAGAACCACTGTTCAAAACAATTGTCTGTTGACTTGTAGATTCAATAATTAATAAAGCATTACTAATGTGGAACTAATGAACAACTTCGTTTCAACAAGCATGACACTTAGATTATATTTCTTCCAAGGTATAAATCTAATGCTAATGTACATTGTATGAGTTGCTATTCTTTGTGACAATATGTTTGGAAGAACAACTTTAAACACATCATTTATGTTGACTCATGGCTTTAAAATGATCAGCTCATAGACTTTACCTTTGTAATTGGGGGGCATATTGAGATGGGGAATTTTACAGCAGTGGGAAGACATGTAGCTGAGAATTTGCAACACTTCAGAGTAGACAAGAGGCAGAGAATGGAAGACAAGATGTGGGAATTGCAAGAAACTCCAAAGACCAGCCACCAGTTCTTCAAGTCCATTAGCTGGGCTTCATCCACTACAGTTTACAGTATCACTCACTCACTCAAAATAGTCTCATCATTTGGGGTGATACATGAATCTTATGAGGAACATTTAACCTTTAAAACATACTTGGGCATGGAAAATATTCAAGGGCACTCTGAATGCTGTAGCTATCATTTGGGGATAGAAAGATGGACAACATTTTTATCCTAACATTTATGGAATGACCATTAGTATAGCCATTATGAAAAAATGTATTGAGTTGTGAAGACTTTAAAGTAATTCTATTAGTATGTAACTATAAATTCAACAGAAATTTTAAGGCTTTAAATTTCAGTAAATTTTTAAAATTTGGTATTATAAAGCAATATGTAACCACTGGACTTATAGATCCAGTGAACAAATTGAGTTTCTACCAATGTAATAAATATCAAAGGCAAATTAATTTAGAAAATGTCACAACTTCTTTTTATCTAGCTTAAGTTTAATGAATTCTTAAGTCAAACAAAATGTCATTACCATATACTTAAAAGTAGAAGGCTACAGAAGCTAAAACTTCAACATTGTTTTATGTTAAATATGTTTATAAATCAGGGGGCACAGTTCATTTCCTTCAAGTTAATTTTCATACCATCTGTGAACATGGCTTCTTGCCCATTTGGAACATACTCAAATTCTATAGGACAGAGGTACTGCCTTCCTGTCACACACTTGACTTAAGACTGACCTAGTTACTTTTGAAGAATGTTAGGGCACAGAAAACAATCAATGCAACATTGACCTAAACTATTTAGATTCCTAAACAAACTGTCCTAGACAGTTAGACACAGAATCATTTTTTAACAACTAGGAAAAGTGAGACTTTATGTTTAGTTACTGAATAATTTGGATTTGTTTGGATACAATTACTATGGAGTTTTGCAGGCATGTATTTATTCTAAGTGCACAAATACTTTTTGCCTTGCTTTGTTAAAATCCATCTTCATTTCTGTCCACTTACTTTAGGCAGAATAGTTCCTGTAGCACACATCTAAGAAATGAAATGGGCTCCTGTCATTCCATTATTTTAAATCAATATAAAGTAAAATAAAAAACTCTGTATTTAAGGGAGCATTTAGCATGAAATCATGTAAACCTTTAGTTATCAAGACTATTTAAGCATTCACTCTTCCAGGTATTTTATAGATGCTGAATGATGCCGTAATAAACAGATTACTTACTATTTCATCTTTTTGTGGTTTTGATCAAAAACCTATTTCTACTTTGCTGTTTATTTCTAACTCTTTGTTTTATATACATAATCTTACTCAAAATCAGGAGACTTTTAACTCACTAGAATTTTGAGTAACATAAGGAACCGATGATGCAGGCTTAAGAAAAACTGGAATAACTGACCTTGATTTTAGGTTTCTCCATGACTATTTGATGTTTAATTCCCATTTGCAAACATACTATCTCATACTAACCTAACATACTCAGATTCATGTTGATGCCCATTAGTAACTTAACTGAATTTCAAACGAGGAATTATTACAAATCAGGGAATTGTGCTTTTTACAAAAGAGCATGTTTTAGTGACCTTCTCTAATGTCAGTAGCACTGTAATTTTATACCCATATAATTGTTATTCTTCATTAACTTGATAGATTTTAATGACCACAAAAATGCTTATGTTCAAACATAATCACACAGCTTGTATTTCTTTTATCAATCACCACTCAAAAGATTTGTGAAACACAAGATATTATATTGACAACATTGACAATAATGAGCAGAATTCAAAAGTTACATTCCAACTAATTTTATGAATGACTGATGTACATTCATTCATTAATTCTATATTAACTATGAATTGATATGACATTAAATGATATGACATGATAGATTAACATCTATCTATCATATTATGAATAGATTTCATGATAACATTGGAATCATGGCCATTGTATGCCGGTCAGCATCTTACCAATTTTATACTGCATATACTTAGCCAATACTGCTTGTATACAAGAAAATATAACCCAGAGTCCTTAGAAGTCTAGGTATAGAACTAACACCCCATCCTCTCTCAATGATTTTAGCATATATTCCATATTTTTCTTGAAATCACTATCTAGCCAAGGCTAGACTCAAATTCACAACAATCCTTCTGTCTCTACTTCACAAGTGCAGTGAATAGAGATTTTTCACACCAAACCCAGCTGTTCAATTTTTATTTATATTACTTTACATATATGCAAGTTTGTAATGCTGGGAAGTAAAGCTTCATACATTTCAATCATCTATAAAATTTACTGTTCAGGAATAACAACCAATCTTCTAAGCTTGCATTTTTGATATTAAAATATTAAATAGACTTATGAATGCCTCATCATATCCCTGAATGGAGCTAATAGTTTGGGGCACTTCCAATGAGGTCATCTTTTCAAAGCTTTAGAAACAAAGGCAACTACTACTGTTTTCTTAATCCTAGCATTTAGCTCTGCATCGTAATCTGAGAATAATCACTAGGAGTTTGGAAAGTAAATAAAATAAACCACCTGGAACATATTGTATGTTTTCTGCAAAACAATGTTTAGAAAGATTTAAAAGCTTAATAATTCATTATATGTATATTACATACAAGTTTGGTGACTTTTTATCAGTGAAGTGATATATTTTATTTCTTACCATTTTAAATTGGTTCTTAAACTCACAAAATAATAGTTATTTACTCTTACTTTTGTGAGTTTAGTAATTCTTCTGGATATCTGAATTCTAGGATTATTGGCCACTGAGTAGTTCAGAAGAACAACATGCCAAACTCTTTGGGACAAAAGCTACATTGCAAGAAAAAATTGGTGCAAATATAATTCCATTGTTCTAAAAGATACACATTTAAACACAAATACATTTTGGCTTCATGAAAATATAACACATAACCTTTGTTTTAGTACCAAGTAGATTTAAAGTACATTAATAAAAGCTATTATATTCTCAGTAATTTCTATTTCTATAATATTTCCATAAATCATCATATATAATGGTTTCTAAGCATTTCATTTCCAAAAAATTGTAGTCTTATGTAGTAGGAAACATTTTATGTGTTTAAAATAAAATGAATTATAAATGTGGTGATGTTTTAAATTTAGAAATAAACAATTATATCCCATGCAGTATGGCTTTGTAAAACATGGCTGATACAGTTAATCTGAAATTCCAATATAGATTATGATAGTATGTAACCATTAGTGTCAGAAGACACAGCTTAGCAGGGCAAAAGAACTTGAGTAAGAGTTCCCTAGACAGTGTTATGGATAAAGAAATAGAAACATTAACTTGAGAAAGTAATACTTAGAAAAACAGAAGTCTCATTCAAGGAAAAAGAATGTTGCCAATGTCAAAAGCACATTTCATGACATCACATGATGCAGAAATAAAGAAGTCACTTTAAGTCTAGCACCATATAAAGGAAAATTTGTATAGGTTATTTTCAGTTTGTTACTTATATTTAATGACTATGGGTATATACTAGTAATCATCATAGAAAAATTAAGAGGTCTGGCACGAACATCAGTTTTCCAGATGTATAAACATTCAAAAGTCAGGCCTTGGAAACCTCATTTGTCAATCAGTACAAAACTGGCCATACTACTGAATCTCAGGTGATCACTGATATAGAGTTCATGCTTAGTATATGGGACCCCTTGATTTAGTTGTCATCCCATAGCAGAAAAACAACGAAAGGAGCATGAGCTTCTTGACACAGATGTTCAAGGCTATTATTAAGATCCATTCGAATTCACAGCTAACACTACGGAGATATATTCATTGTAAGTATAGTACCTGCCATGCATGTCTGAAGACCTGAGTTCCATTTCTAGAACCTATCTTAAACAACTTAAACAAAAATCCAATCATGGTCACATGCTTGTAATCCTAATACCAGAGAAGGTACAGACAGACATATTCCTATGACTACCAGGCAACCAGCCTACTTTAGTTGAGGAGTTCTAGGTCAAGACAAGACTGTTTCACCTAGACAGTGCCTTTTAAATAATACCCAAAGCTGTCTTCTGGCCTCCAAATGCATGTACACAAGACTTCAAAGACAAATTTACACATACATGATTGTGTACTCATATACACACAAACGCTCATTCACATGTGTGCTCAAGTTGATTAACTACCATGAACAAAAAAGAAAATGTCATATGATAAATTATAATTGTCAAAGTTATTGTTCCTTTTCTGTTGTGTGGAATAGAATTTGCTACAAAGCATTGTTTCAGTTGATATGAAGTATGGGGCTTTTGCTAAAATTATACTACTTCATGTTGTAGATTTTGTATAAAAACACCTTAGTCTAGTCATTCATAGTCTTTATGTTACTAAGATATAAAAGGCTTCCTATATAAGATTTGAAAATTTTAAGATCTACCCCTAAATAGGATATTCTGGCTATAAAATTTAAGTATGTTCCATAAATTGACAGTTTGAACACTAACATTAACTCTGATGAGGTGTTACTCATCATCAAAATCCCCCTACCAGATCAGCTGTATTCTCCAGAACCAGAGGTTAAGAAAAATTTAATGGAAGCAACAGTTATTTCAAAAGATGCAGTATAGAGGGGAAAAATACTAGCACAGCTGTTATAGTTGATTGAGCATATCCACTGGGGTCTCCTTTTCATCTGGGTCTTAGGCCATGGTCCAATGTGGCACAGAACAGAAGCTGTGAGTGGGGCTCAGAAGACCTTGAACATAATAAAAAGAACTGACAGTCAGCTTCAGAAAGAGAGATAATTTTATTGTTCTAGGGATTTAGGTATTTAAGGGTTCTTAAGTTAGCATGAAGTGAAGTGCTGATTGGTCATGACATAGCACCTCATTATCATAGAAATGGGTGCTGAGTCATACAGTGCTTGCAAGGTGCTCTGAGCTGAGTCATCCTCCATTAAGGTCAGGCATCTGAGCTTACTCTCCAAATAAGTTTAGACAGAGAAGAGAAAGGCCTGTTCAGAAAGGGAGTCCTTCATTTTCCCCAAGCTCAGAGAGCTATGAGACATGGTGAACTGCAACCTTAAATGCAGGGTTCTTCAATACCTACCAACACTACAATCTGAGGGAATTCTATACAAGTATTCAAATAACTAGAAACAAGGCATTGAGTCATCTTTAGAAAAGAAGAAAGAAATGAAACAGAGAGGGAAAAGGAGAAGGAGGATAGAGGATGGGTCTCCTTCATTCTGTACACTTGCTAGTTACTGCTTTGTGTTTAAAAGCAAGTACTTTCAGAAAGTGAGGACATACTTCTAAAGTTCAAGGCATTTGTCAAATCTGTCAGAGCTTCGACCTTTTTCACAGTTAGTTAAATAGACGCAATATTCTAAGATTCTCTTGCTTTATAGTATAATTTTCAAAGAATATTATAGGATTGACTATTTTTCATAGAAGAATGTTTTATTATTCTTCTATGTAATTTATTTATTTATTTTCCGTCCTGACTGTAGATTTTCTCTGTCCCTCTGCCTTTCTCTCCCTCTCTCTCTTACATGTATGCCCACTTGGTGCTTTAACCATTCCTTTTCTAACCATGAATCTTAACAATTACAGGATGAGAATTGAATCTCTGCTTTAATACAATCTATAAGAAAATCAAGAGGAATTCTAGAAAGTCCAAAGAAGTAATTACACACTGTATTTACCTGAGTATGTAGTGCCTAATTTTTACAGTGCAATTTGTAAGCCCAGTGCAATGGGATATGGAGGCAGTGATAATGATTTCTGTCTGCTGGACAAGTTCCAAACTTTGTGAGAAATTTCTTCTCATGGAGAAAGGGGAAAAGTTATAGAGATGCGCACTGTCATATTCCTCTGGCCTTTAGCCACACATAAACACACGCACCTACCTCTGTGTGTGCATGTGCCACGTTCACACATTTCACACATTCAAAGAGAGATAGAGAGATGACAGAGAAATAGAGAGAAAAGTCAAAGTAGGCTGCTGAACTCTTATCAGAGTTATAAAGCATGAGCTGAATTTTCTAAACTGAAAATATACCCGTGGTCTTCTAAAATAGTACTAATCAGGACAGAGGCTTCATATCAAAAGGGAAATGAATCAGCAGATGGCTTGTAAGAAAAATTCAAATATTATTTCAAACACTGTCCCCAAGTCTGCCAATGCTTTGTAAAGTATTTTCAGTTCACTTAATTAAAATGCCACATGTGGATTTTTAAAGCACTATAAAAAAAATTAGTGTTTTTCTGCATTCTGCATAAACAGACAGATGGTTTTATAGCATACAAATTGAGATTGTTTTAACATTATTATGCATCCTTATGCATTAAAATTTTAGAAGTTTTCAGATTGCATTTTCATTTTTTGTTATTCTAAGTCCCACAACAAACCCACCTGGATAATAACAAAAGAAAACAAATTGAAAGGGATGAAAATATAGCTAAAAGATGTTCACTTCCATTGGGCATCTGCCCTTCTTCTGTATCATGAACTGTCATTTGGTAATAATGTATCATTCTTGCATGGTGGATGCATAACTATGTCAGTTAGCTTTTCCTAAATCTTCAGACAGCACAAGAAGACAGGAGAAAATTCCTGATGCTCTATGAACTCTCTGTGTGCTCCCAAGTGAGATGAGTTCACTCTAGGACTTAAAACCCTTTGAAAAAGGTTAAGCATATACCATCCTGGGGTTGGAATGACAAATTTATGTCTGCTAGGAGCTAAAACTTTGTTGGATTTGCAAGATTTTGTGCAAGCCCCAGCGTTTCCAGGACAGGCAATATTCTTCCTTGAGTAATAATTTATATTCTATGGCAAACACTGAATAAAGGTTTGTTACAAGAACTCTGCTCATTGAAAAATGTGTAAATATTGGGTGCTCAGGCTTCAACTAAAGTATGTTGCCTCAGTTCAAATTATTGTATAGAGTGCTAAGAAGCCATGTTTTGTAGAAAGGGTACAATTAAACATGTGCTGTGTTTTAAAAATTATATATGAAGCTATATATATGTTTATATACACACACATATAAATCTGAATGTGTATAGATACAACACATTAAATAAAAACACATAAACATATTAGGGCCATATGGGCTTTCAATATATATAAATAACCAATATGCGTGTATGTATGTATATATGATGATAGTACATATTTTTCTGAAGTAAATGTATAAAACTTATTTCTATTTATTTCACTCACATAGCTAATTCTGTGCAGACATTGGCTTCATAAGTTTCAAAAATCATATATTTAAACCTAAAAATTCAGAAATATAAATTAATTTGAAAGGTTAGTTGCCAGACCCTAATACTAAACCAAATGTTATTTAGGGTATTTACCCCATAGGAACAACCATAAATGAAGACATCAAGACATGGAACACATAGAAGAAAATAAAATATAATAGATATAAAACTTTGTAGAATATGGCACAAGGTTTGGCTCAGTAGAATCGTATCCAGAAGTTTTTGACTTGTCCTATGCCCAAGATCTAGATTTGTAGTCCTGTAGTTGTTTAGCCTTAAACAATTATATAAAGGCTTATACTAATTATAAAGTGTTTGGTCTGTGGCTCAGATTCCCACTACCTAGTGGTTAAGAGTACATGCTGCTATAGCAGAAGATTTGAGTTTAGGTGGCTCCTAACTGCCTTTAGGGAATCCAGCACTGTCTCTGATCTTCATAGCCGTTCTCTCTGTCCCTCTCCCCTTCTTTTTCTCTCACTCTCTCTTGCTCTTCTCATTCTCTCTCTTTCACATACATGCATACACATCAAGACACATATATAGAAATTATAAAATACATTTCAATGAAGAAAATTCATAGATTGTTAACTTCGGGTTTTCAGTTACTTCTGTCTCTTCGCTATTGAATGGGTATATATGTTGTTATAGAAAATTGTGATATTAAAATGTAATATTTTTCCAAAAGAATAGAAAATGCAGATACAGAGGTGTCCAATAATAATTCTTTTCTCTTCAATCGCTTCACTCACAATTAATTTTGTAATCTTTCCTAAATCCAAGATGAGATAGATGCTATGCTAGGTGACAGTAGATGCTGAGTCAAAAGAAATAATGGCCCATTTTCTCAAGGAAGGAAGAACCAGTGGGAAGATGTAAACAAAGGTTAAGGTCATTACTAAACAATGAGGTAGAGAATATTGAGTCAAGGAGTTAAATAAAAAGGAAGCTGGAGGAACTACCTTTGTTGTTCTTGGAGAGAGAGTTATCAAGTCCTGGATTTTTGAGGCAATCAAAAGGTAAAATGACCATAAAGATGCAATTACCACCAAACAGTACACTCAGGGTCTCACACAGGACCTAGAAAACCTGAGGCACATATAATATGTTTCATTATTTCTATTAGGAAACTAAAAAATAAATTAGAGTGTGACAGTTGATATCCTTGATCTATTTTAATATCTGCCTGTCAGTGAGTGATGAAAAGTGAGTTAAGCTATGTACTACCTTTTATTGACACTGCTGACTAGTAAGATGTACTCTTCACACAAAGGGTTCTTCAATGCAGTGGAGGTCTTGAGGAAACTTCCCTCTTCATACTCATTCCCTTGTGTCAGATTTTCTTTTGAAGTCTGAGCAGGCACCATACACTGCTGTCTTTAATAGAAATTGGTAGCA
The DNA here is from genome assembly GCA_004025045.1 of Sigmodon hispidus. Classification (NCBI taxonomy): domain Eukaryota; kingdom Metazoa; phylum Chordata; class Mammalia; order Rodentia; family Cricetidae; genus Sigmodon; species Sigmodon hispidus. The sequence goes on along the minus strand of PVIH01003217.1, from coordinate 6,056 downwards.
AAAACATTTTTCAGGGGACACATTTGAACTTACAATGAAATGGCAGCTTCTGCATTTATAGTGTTAAGAGGTAGAAATGGCCATCAAAGTTATGTTTCCTGGAAAGAATACACTTGGGAAAAGAGAATGAGTGATAGCTGCAAAGGACCAGAGAAATCCACCTAACAATTAGAGTTGATGTCCTAGATATATCATTCTAATACAGTCCTAAGTAAGGGTTTCCATTTAAGTTCTTTACTTGGAAGAAGTCCTACAGACCATGGACACAGAAATGAAGTAGATAAAGAAGGAAGGAAATCCATAAATGCTGTATGAAGAGAGTTAGAAATGCACAGTTGAGACGAGTTTCCTCCAGAGGTGTGAGAACAGTAAAGAACACAACCTCGTGTCCTACACGGATATCAGACTACCCATTCTTCTCAGAATGCCCTTCTAAGAAGCACCAACTCTCTGAACCTTCCACAAATAAAGGGATTTTGGAGAAATGTTTTCAATTGAATCACTTTTTTTCCTCAAAAAATTCTCATGTGCACTTAAACTACATAGCACACTTACACTACATAGGCTGTAAAGTGGGTATGGATCCTGAGTTTGTGACAAGAGACAGCTTTAAAGAAACCTGAGGTTGGTTTGGACCAATAATAAGTTTTACTAAAAGGAATAGGAAGATTGTCCCAAGTGTGCTCAAGATTTTCTTTTGGAAGATGCTTGGGATTTAAAGAACAAGCACTAATTGTGGCCAAGAATAGATGCTATGCCTTTAGTCCTTCCTGCGTCAGAGTTTCTGAAGGACACCAATGTTGTTTTCTTGTGATTTTTATTATTTTATATTTTTCTTCATCTAATAAACTTTGTCTTTATAGTTAATCTTTCTTTTTTGCCCTTATACAGCGTTAAAGCTGCATAAAAGCTCCCTTCTTGTTGGATTCACAAATTTCTTTTAGCTAAAATTTATTTTACACTCATTTCTACCAGACTTTATTTATAGCAATGCACATATTCTTCACAAAAATTCAAAAAAGTTAAACCTAACTATCTGCCATTTGCCAAGAGAAATTTAACTTCACACTAACTAAAAGACCCAAGGCTATACACTTTGTATTCCCTGGTATCATTAATGTGATGTAAGACTGCATTTCTATTACCTGTTTTTTATATCATAGATCACCGAGCAATTAAAACATTTAAACAGTAGACTCTATGCTAAGAATTATCCTTTCATATGCATTTATACATTGTGAAAACGTTTTTAGTAGAGTTCCTTTTTAAATAATATATCCTTCATAAATACCAGAATATCTTGATTTTATAGCACACATGTAATAGAAGTAATATCACTCACTAGACATTGAACTTTAATCAGTAAGGTGCTATGTTTAAAACTACATGTAAGTTCTGTGCATGATGTGTGTTTACTGTAATTTGTATCCCTAAATGATAACTAAAATTAGTCAAATTTATTCATTAAATTGGTGTCATGTTTCCTTCTCTTCTCTCATTACAGCATTTTACATGCACACACAGACCATGAGGGCATCTTTGTTCATATTTGAATCAGGTTATGTCATGAGAAATATACACTACTTTTTTTTTACTAGAGTTAACTTAACTACACCATATTGATAAATCTAGGACTAACTTCTGTGGTCTAGTGAAAGGAAAACACATTTCTACAGTTACATGTTAGTACGAACCTCATCCAGACTTGATTTACCTGATTTGTTGACTTTTCTAAAGGATATAAAAGATCACAGCTAGTTAGTAAATGTCTAGTTATAACTTTTGCAGCTTAAATCACACACATCATGAGAATTTGCTCAGTTTGTTTTCTCTAGAATAGGCTTAATTATTGTGCAATATGCTGTGATACAATCCTTAGATTTTACTTGTGGATCAGGGAAACTAAATTAGGTAGCACTGTTCAGAGTACTCACACTGAAGAGAATTCTTAAATGCTTGTTCAGCACCATTAGGTTGCTCATAAAGAAATCATCAATAAACATTTTAGAAAAGATGACTTTTTATTATATGTATGCATTTGATATTCACAACCTTGTAACTATTGCACCTTCCCATGCATGCTTCAAGCACAGCGATAGAGAAATGTCTTTGATCCTGGAATAAAGAAGCAATAAGCAGCTTTCCACTACATTAAGTATAAAGGTGAATTTGAAGAGTCTGGTAATTGGAAAAGTCATGTGCTGAAATAATCTTCAACATCATGAATATTATGTCTATTGGAATTTTAGATGATGGAAGCACAAACACATCAAAATGTTTGGGGAAAGTATTAGACCCCTTTAGTCATCAGGAACAGGTGTTTTTGTTTTTTCCCCCGAAGAGGTGAATGGGTTAAAGAAGTTTGTATAGTAAAAGAATGTTCAAAAGGAAAAATACCACCATTGAGAAATCTCAGAAGAGGATAATATCTCCTAAAAATTAATCTTTTGTGCTATTTTGTAATACTTAAAAAAGAACAGGTGATTTAATTTTCATTAGTTTCTTCATCTACTCCTTCAATTAGCTTGTTTTTCTTCTGAGCATCTCATCTGAAATTTTTGGAGAGTTCTAATGTGAATCTGTTAGATTAAGAAGATGTTAACACATGATATTATGGTATAATAATTAAAATATCAAAGTTTAGTAAAATTCAATCATAGTATATCATACATTCACTATGAGTCATTCCACTCTCAAAAGCTTATAAACACCATGAAATACCTAAGTCATATCAGACTAAAACACCGATACTTGGACTGTATATTTAAATTGAATACATTTAAAAATATATACTCATTTACATAACTATATTTAAAAGAAATTTGAAAGGATATATAAAAGCATTTTAGAAATCCATATGGGGACATTTTTAAAAGCAAGTATTAAAAATCTGAAAATTTATGTGATCACATAAATAGAGCCTAGATTATGCTATGAAGGTAAGCTATTATAAATTTTGAATGGCTCAAGACCACAAAGTTTAATTTAGCACACAGCACAATCAAATCTTCATTGTTCACAAATACCTTTCCAATGAAGGAACGCTCCATATTGCTACCAGAATCCCAGTCTGATTTCATGGGCCATGTTAGAAAGTCAAACATTGAGGAAATAAGAGAAAGCTTTTCAGTGTTTCAGCCTGACAGTAACATGTCACCTCTTTAGATATCTCATTGTATGTCTCACGTGATCTAGTCACATGACTGCTTTTACTGCAAAGGGGATGAGGAAGAGGGTATCCTCATCATCATAGAGGAAGACAAATGAAATACTGGTGAAAACCCAGGTGACCTACTTTCTTCCTTATCACATCATCTAATGCTGAATCCATAGTGTGTTAATGACAAATACAGTACATTCTAACTGTATTTTGTTAAAAATTAATTAATTAATAAAAACTAATTGTTGTATATTTTATTCATTTTAAACTATAGGGGACTTCACATAATTTATTAGATAACAATGAAAAGACGAAAATGACATAAAGAAGACATTTAATTGTCCCTTACCAGGCTATCACAATAGTAGGTTAATTAATAATTAATAATACTCCACATTTGCCTGAGTGAAATTTCTAAGAGTAGAACTTTCTAAGAGAGCAGGAGCTACAATAGCATCTCTGTGAGCAATTAACATTGTATTAGGTATAATCAACTGCTGTTTCTTTCCCACCAGCATCTCAAGACAACAGAAAGTTGATGATATTTCTAATTCTCTAAGAGTTTGCTATTCTCTTTAAGACATCGAATCTAGAGTAGTATATGTTATAAATCAATAAATCATGATAGTACCATGAAAATTTGCACTTTTGAAATCATTAGATTCAGATTTGACTGCTCAAAAGTCAAAACTATGACAGCACAAAAGAAAAAACATAAGACTTAGACATTTTTTCACTGAGAGAAAATGTATGAAAGTATGTAGAAAAGAGAAGACTGAAATATTTCACATTTGCAAAGATGTCTGTCAACTGCAACAAAATGTCGTTGTTTATTACGTATTTTTTTGTTATGGAAAAATATTACAAATAATACATTTTATAGACTCAAGAGTTTATTTGTGCTCATACTTCTAGAGGAAAAATTCACAATGGCAAGGAAGTCATGGCAGTAGGTGGCCAAAGAAGGATGTTAAAAAAGCAGATCTTCAACCACACAAAGTTAGGAGAGAGAAAGTGAACCATAAGCAAGGCTTAGTTATATAACTTGTTAACTCTTAACTCTTAGACTCATAATTAGCCAAGTAGCTTATTACCTTTTCTCAGAGCAGCATTTTGTCTCCTTTTCTCTGTGTCTGCTGGTATCTCTGCTTAGATCTTCCTGTTCCCAGATTTTTCCTAGTCTAGTGGCTCTACTCACACTTCCTGTCTGCCTTCTAGCCAATCAATATTTTATTAAACCAGTAGGAAAGACAAATATTTACAATTTTCCAGAACATAACAGAGTTAGAGAGCAATATTATTGGGAAGGATTTTTTTTCCATTTTTTAATTTAAAGAGTTTTTTCCTTTTCATATGTACCCCTGCTTCCCTTTCCTTCCCTCCTCTCAGTTCCTCCTGGTCCTCCCTCAGCCTCCCTACTCCATCCCTCCCTTTATTTCCCAAGGAGGTTAAGGAGTCTCAAGGTGGTTCAATTCAGTCTGGCATATCCAGTTGAGGTAGGTCTGAGTCCCTCATCCAAGTATTAAGGCTGAGTTAGGTGTAGGTGTTCCTCTGTAGGGAATGGGCTCTGAGATGTCAGTTCATGTACCAGGAACATTCTCTGAACCTACAGCAAGAGGCTCCACAAACTGCTCATATGCCATTTGACTGTTGTCTACCTTTGGAGGGTTTAGTTCCTTTCCCTGAAGGTTACTCAGCAATTGTTTCTGAGTCTGTGAGCTCCAAATAGCTCAGGTCAGCAGTATCTATGTGTCTCCTCCTCATGATCCTGACCCCTTTTCTCATACACTTTCTCTTCTCTTCAGCTGGACAAGGAGCTCTACCTGGTGCTTAGCAATGGATTTCTGTTTCTTTCTCTATCCATTGCTGTATGAAAGTTCTATAATGATAATTAGAGTGGCCATTTATTTTATATAGGGGAAGTTCTGTTTAGGCACCCTCTCTACTAATGCTTGGAATTATAATCTGGGACATCTTGTGGGTTCTTGGAGGTTTCCTTAGCACCAGGTTTTTTTCTAACCCCAAAGTAGCTCTCTGTATCAAGATATCCATTTCTTTATTCTCCCACTCTGTTGCTCCTCTTACTCAACTGTCTCAATCTCTCATGATTTATTCCAACCTCCCTTTGCTTGATAGATATGTTATGGTAAGTGGATTTTAGACACAAAGCAAAGAATAACCAGGCTGCAAATCACAACTCCCAAACAGCTAGACAACAGGAGGAACTTAAGAGAGAATCCAGGGATTCCCCTGGGAAAGGAAAATAGAGAAGATCTCCTGAGTAAATTACGATCATAACAGAAAGATTTTTTTTTTTTTTTTAGCTCAGAGCTTATTGATAAGGCATTTAGGAACATAAATTAAAAATGAATGAATACTATCTTCTTAAATATTTGCCTCAGGTTTCTAGTCTCTTTGGAATAACCTGTTTTCTTCTTTAAACTGAAAAAATGTTATATATTATTACAGATTATTTTTCAAAATAGATACTCAAATACATATTTTCTATTGGAATGATGACTTCCTGAGTAAACCTTCTCTGTGCAAGTATGCATCTTCGTATTAACCAAAAGAAGAAATTATTATAATTATTCTCTTATAAAATAAACTTAACATTTTATACTACCTGGTTTGGTAGTCAGCATTTAATACATTACCTGGTAGAGAGTAGCTCAATAATTGAAGCGTGGCAGAATCCCGGCGCTCTCTGGAGCAGGGGCAGGTGGACTCTGTCCCTGACCACATCCACATCTCCTGCTGAGGGAAACCCCGCCAGGACCTCGAACTGAGCGAACCAACTACAGGGGTCTCTGAAGGCGGATTCGGACCCCGCCCAGAGGTCAGGAGGGGGCAAGAGGCCTCAGCGCCTATATCCCAGCCTGGGAGGGAGAGTTGA